>KB672813.1:4240584-4330799 GCA_000349145.1 Anopheles dirus
AAGATAAAAGCCCTTGCTCGGGTAGAACTCTTAAATTCTGCTAGCGGGGAAAACGAGGGACTCAGAAGGCCATACCTTCGCGTGGCCTGGCCCAAGTTCCGTCGCCAACACAACATGTCGTGCGTTTTCCTTCAAAACCGTCAAAGCCACTGTTCGTCATTATTCATAATTGTTATCATCATCATCATCATCATCATCAACAACATTACGAAAGCTACCGGCGTTCAGTGGCCAGTTTAAATGTGAAAACTGTCGGCGTGACATAACAGACAAAACGGTCAATAAAACGCGGCGCGGCTCAGTGAATAATCGCCCATAATATTATTGTTATTATGTGTGGGAACGCAATAACTCGATCGGCGGGCAATGAAAGGCAAAATGAGCAACCTGACTTGACTGGGGGCCGTTTTGCCGACCAGGGGTCGGGAAATATACGGTTTTGATTTCGCTGCTTTCTCGGGAAGAAAACGAGAAAAAAGCACGCACACACACGACAAGACGTAAAGCACACCACGCCCGGAGTTTCCGGGATGTCGGCTTCGACGCCCGGGCCCGATTGTCCGGATTGTCCGGCTATCATCAGCCGGCCGCGAGCGAGATAATCGGAGACGTTGAGTGGAGCCGGGGCCAACGTTTTTCGATTACAAACGATTGCCCATTAGCGTCCGGCACGTCGTTTGTCGGCCACGGAGCAAGGGCGGTGTGCGAAGGAGTGCATTTCAAGAAATTGCACTCTCTCTCCCCGGCATACCCGAAACCCACCCGGGGCTGCCAAAATGCACGCTCCATTTGGGCGGGTGTGCGCGACCACCGCCTGAAATGATAAACAAGCCGCGAACGGCGAGCGGCGGCAATCTCGCGCGGAATGGAAATGGGCCACCGAAAATGAGTTTATTATTGAATTACCCGAAAACCCGATCATTAAGCGGGAATGGAAATTGAAAATAAAAGCCCCCCAACCCCCCATGCCCAATACCTTTCCTGCATTCCACGCGTTCGTTCGCGTGGTCAATATGTGCGTTGTGCGGTTTACGGTGGAATGGTGGAGAGAAGAAGCAGGAACGAAGGGGTGGAATCGGAAACGAGTGAGTGAGTAAATTTTACACGAGCCATAAAATCGTTGAAAATATCGTTTCTTGCAAAACACTCCGATTGCGATGCGTATAAAATGGGCTCGAAATAAATTACCCCCCCCCACAAGAACTTAATACGAAATACGAAAAATTAATTGAAATATGTCATTAAATTGTGCGTAGAATTATGTGGCGCCTGCAGGCCAGTGCTGTGAGGAGCAAATTTATGATTTTGCACACGACAAAAATGACGACGACGACGACGACAAAAAACAGGATCTAAAAATCTGCCGTCAGCGTTTGCTCGTAATCGCCGGCCGGAGTTTATTAACCGTGGCGGTCGTGTTCTGGCAAACTGACAATTTAAACGCTGTTTTATTCCCCCCCCCCCTTTGTCGCGTTTTACACACCCGGTCGTTCGCAAAACTCATAACTTTTCCACCACCAGGTGTGAAATATAACACCCCGAGCCGTTCCGAGACCTGAGGTTTAAAAATAATTCGATTCCATAAAGAATATAAACGAGATACCATTAGCGGTTGGGTGTGTGCAGACATAGCGAGAGAGCTAGAGAGAGCGAGAGAGAGAGAGAGAGAGAGGCGCGATGCATCCTAAAGTGCAAGTGCAACTGCCGCGAGCAAACCGGAGATCATATTATCGATTAAAGGGCAGCCTGTAAATTGGGCATGTAAAACCGCGTTCATCCACGCGTCCATGTGTCACGTCACGTTAGTTATGGGAGCGGATGCGGTAACTTTAACCCCACGGAAAACGCCGAACCGCGCCGGGCGAGCCTTTTGTTCACAGGGCACGGTGTCACATGCCCGAGAGTGCCTTCGACTTTCCACGCGGGCACGGAATAAATAACGATTTGACATTTATTTATGTTCTGATTTAAAGTCACCTTCGCTGTGTGTTCTTGCGGCCGGCCGGTATCGTCTTCTCGATCCGGCCGTCGAGCGACTTTTAGGGTGCATAATTTATGCGCCCCGCTCTCGAGCCCAGCAGCAGCGCGGCGACTTTTCGGGCGGGGGGTTTGCTAAAATTTCAAATTTCTCCAATCACGATCTGCACCGGGCAGAAGGGAGCAATAATTTTCCCCGCTCTCTCTCTCGCTCTCTCTCCCTGTCCGGGAACCGATCGCTGTCGGGTGGACGGATCGTACTTTCTATTGATGCCCGGGGAATGGTTTATGGGTTCATCGTTGAAAGTTCAGCCCGAGCGGTAGGCCCTGCTTTGGTGAACGACCAAACGCCGCCGATTGATTGACTCCGGTTTGCGAGCTGGTGAACGGAAGGAAATGAAGCGAACGGTGCGGCTGTGAGCGTGCCAAGGGGTGCACGAAACGTGCACCAAATGCGCTTCGGGCGAACCGGTAGAACGTTAAATTATGGCGCGTTTATGACGGCGGGCCTCCTACATCCGCCACCGAACAGTAACTGCATCGTAGAGCACAGTAAGGTGCTCGAAAACGGGCTTGATTATGCAGAAAAAAACGCTCAAAATTATGGAGGTACATTTTAGTCGATTTAGTTAAAAAGAAAGCGATGTAAGTAAGGAAATAACTAAGGAAGTAGGTTTTTACACCAAATGGAAACTATAACATTGGCGTAAAAGGATTATGGTTTCTTACTTCAAGAACATGGAAGCAGCTCGTTGACGGATTTGGATGAAATTTTGAGTTTTTGCATACAAAATGCACGAAACAAAATTAAAATATCAAGTTTGTCTGAATATGTTTGACAATGAGCGCAAAGTTTGTGCATGATATAATTTCCACAACATTCCCATCTACGGTAAATATGTGATTAATTGGGACGGGACACTAAGCTGACCAATCTGTCTCCAACAAAAGCAATGTCTTTCAAAAAATTGGACTATTAGTTCATAATAAAATTGAACGATTTTATTCTCTTCGATGTAAAATAAGCATTTGCAAAACTAATGTTTTTTTTTAAATTTAAACCTCATTTTTTATCTTTCAGGGACAGCAAATGGATTCCAGAACAAATAATATTCCTATTACAACTGGTAAACAGTACAAAATGTTTGAAATTTTAAACTTAAAAATACTTATAGTATCCTCCTCGAAGAGTAGCGGCAAATTCATTTATGTTGTTTATATTTTGAGAAAATGTTATTCTCAAATGCTAGTGAGTAGATTCTTTAGAAAAGCCTTCAAATAAAGAGCAATATCCAAATTGAGTTTCTGAGCAATTCAGGCTAAGATCTGAGGTCAAATTCTTCAAATAAAAAAACGACCTACAATCTTCATTAAAATTGTCGTAGCCTTGAGAGTCTTTGCAATAATCCTTAATTTGATATCTGATTTCGACATTTTATATTGGACAAATGATTGTTAGTTAACACTGATAGACGGAAAATAAGTGTGATTTGACACTCCTCAAGCGTTCTACTCATTACCCAACATGTTAGGAGTTAATTTACACCTAAAAATCTCTTCCAGGCACCATGTTCGCCGCAAAAACATTAGTTCGCAAATAAAAAGAACACTCACTGTGTGTTAGTGTTGCACGCGGAACAAGCGTAAAATGCCGAAACGAGCAGCATTTCGTCACTATTCCCTAACATCAAACGAATATTGCTTCACGCGTTCGGTACAGATCGTTCGGCACAGAACGCGAGCATACGTGCATCATTTAAATTCGGTACGAGTGCATATTTCTCCCCTTCGTTGCACTCAACGGCATGCACCACGCCTGTGTGGCGACGATCAAAAGGCGGTCAAAAGCGTGCAGAAACACATATACACACAACCGCCACAAACGCACCACTTTTTCCGTCGTACACACACACACACACACACACTGTCGCCCTGTTTGCCAACCGCCTAGAAGCGTTGGACACCGGCGCCACCGGTTGCGACCGCCCGTGCTATAAATAGTCGAAACCGCCGTGCCTAAAGTGCATTCGACGAGTGCATATGAAAAATTAGAGAGTGAGCGCGCGTGAGCGAGTGAGAGAGAGAGAGAGAGAGAGCGAGAAGCACAGGAGTAACGCGATGCATTTATCGCACCGATAAATATGCTAAATCAAATGCAAACCCCGCCAAAGGTAGGCAGGACGGATGAGGGGGGGCATAATCGAACGGGCCGCCCGCCCCGCGTTGATCTGGTCGGAGTCGATCGAGCGCGCGCGCGCGCCCGTTCGTCGCTTTCCCGGGCGCACAAATCACCGCATTTTACCGGCGGGCCTGCCCTCCCCGGCCGTTCGCGGCGCGCCGGGATTGAGTTGTAGGAGTACATAATTTGCAAATTGAGCGTAATATTTTGCGATAAATCATAGCATTTTTCCGCCTGGTCTGCTGTTTCCCCCCCCCCCCCCACAAACACACACACTCACGCAGGCTCTCTCCCCTGTTCCTCGAAGTGATCTAAAATTTTTCGACGGACCTTGTCTGCACCTCGTTGCGTTCGTTGATTTTTGTGTAGTGCCAAATGGGAGGGGGAGGTTTTTTAACCGCTCTAAGACGTGGGAGTCCGCCCGAACCACCCCCCTGTGATGCCTTTTGGCCCGGAGTTAGTGGCGTGATAGATACGCTCCGAGTCCAGCGATTGCTGGCCAATTTATTATGCGCTCCCGATTCGATTTCGATTTCCTGCATTCGGTCCGGGCCCGCTCGGTGCATTTCGGTCGCCTCGGTGACTCACCACGGGCGGCCTGGAAAGGATTTCATAGTGTGCAGGCATGCCCGGGCGCCATGCTCCAGCTAGAGCTGCAGTTCATTTCAATCGTTAATTTCAGTTTTATACTACAATTTAAGCAATAACAATGCAACGGAAGTTTTGCTCGCGTTCGACGGTGTGTGTTTAGGCGAACAAAGCGATCGTTTTCTTTTCCCCGTTTTCTTTTGGTGAGGCTTTTAGTTTGCATCATTATTATCGTTTGGCTCCTTCGGAGCACACCGAGGTGGCCGGATTTATGCCACTGAAATTAAGCAAAAGAAGGGGCCAAATGCAGAAAACCGATCGCCAGTCACCAGGGGATAGGGCGGACGGACCCGCGGACGGAAGATAATCTTTAATGAGCTTTTCATTCCCGGCCCAGGCCGGTTGCCAAGTGAGAAAGGAGCCAACCGGCCGGGCTTGGCAACCGTTTGTTGGTTTTTCTCCCCTCCCCGACTCGGGCCAATCAAGCACGGTGCGGTGCATTTTCCTTTTCGGCGGCGGTGCGATATAAATTCACTTCTGCGGTGTAATAATAATAAATTAACCCGCGCAATAGGACCCCCGGGCCCGGCTGTGTGTTGCATCGCGCAACGAACAAAGCCCGGCCCGAGCCAGTGGCAGACGCGATTGACGTTACCTTCATTCGTCAATTAGGATTAAGCTGGGTTCTATCGGCTAGGCTGTCGCAGGCAACGCGGCAGGGGTTCCGTGCAGGCGATTATCCACCCTAGCCCTAGCCTTGAAGATCGTCTCGCCGCGATAAGGTCTGACGATAAGCGACGCGCCGCAGATTGCATCTGCATTCGTTCGGGCAGCTTTCGAAAGCGGTGGGTGGTTTCCGCAACGTGGAAAAAACGAAATAAATGGCATTCGGTTCGAGCGATCCTCCATCTTCTCCGCCGCCTCGGTGAGACTGATTGCTGACGATCATCTGTCACGAGCCGCAGGGAGAAAGAGTCCCCTAAGTGCCAGGCCCGTTTTGCGTTTAGCATCAAGATAGATCGCGGCCGGATCGGGATGGCTGATGTGAACCGAAAGACCGTCGGAAGCGCATCCCGTGCGAGAAGTGCGCCTGAGATTGATTGTTTATTTAGTGCCAACAACGTCGGGTGGTCGGGTACGGCGAGTGTCAACCAGGGACGGGATTGATGGAGGGATCGCGTCGGTAACGGAAATCTTCTCACGAAGACGAGACAACCTGTTTAGTGCGCCTGTTAGTGGATTAAAACCTTTCTCCGCGCAAGATAAACGGGGAGGTAGGCTTTTTATAAACTATAATTAAAATGGTTTGCTATAAATTTTCAATTATAAACATTGAAATTGATAATTAGTTTTTCGGAGAGGATTTGTGAGGAATTTTGGGTAAACTTGATAGACTTTTTATCACATACGAAAAGACTTCGTTATTCTTTGTTTGAAATATGCCTTTAGTCCCTATTTTGCCCTGTTTTTTTGCGTTTGAAGGTTGATTCAGACCCCGTTACGTTTGTTTAACCCTCAGCAGTTCAAATAATCGTCATGTTTTTGGAAAGGATCACGTATTGAAATTATGCATCAAAAATACATTCTTACCACAAAAACCAAATCAAAGTGCAAAACTATATAGAGAGACGTGCATATAACTATGCATTGTGCACAGTTGAAACATAATATTTTACTTTCCAAAGGTTGCGTCCAAAGGGCCAAACGCCTACGTCCATAATATTAATAGTTAGCAAATAAATGAAGTATGAGTGAAAGCTTTTGCTGTTCACCCGCATGATCATTTGAAATGTTTGTGTCATATCTTGCAGATTTGACAACTATGGATGAGTTTGTTGGCCTAATGTTTATGAATAGCTATTACCGTACAACACGGTTATGTTTGCCGAATCCATGCCTAATGGGTCAACATTTCGCTAAATTCAATGAGTTTTTCTTTTCAAAATTTTCCGACTCAGTTAACTACATCAATGTGTTTTGTGTTGAATACAACATAAAATCTCATAAAGTTAATGAAAATGATGCTAACATCTGACATTGATGAGTAAAATCTTGTCTTATTGAAAGTATCGGACTTTTAATAATCATAAAAATATAAATATCTGGATATTTGGAATAGAATGATATGTTACAGCAGATTCAATGTTGCACAATGCTAAGCAATCAAAATATATCATTAATCTACCAAAACATTCATCAATAGGCTTTATAATAATAGCAAAAACAATGATCAAAAACTCTCCACTTGAAAGCCCTTTTCCCTTGTGTGCTGTGATCGGTAAGGTTTTTTTTCCAGCGCGTAAAACACCCCTCGGTCCGCGTACGGGGTGGGCTTGGGTTTTCGGTTACAGCGCTTTGAACTGTGTTGCCTTAGTTTTCACTGACTTGGCAAAAGCTGCAACCGCGGTCACCGCCGTCGCCACCGTCACTCCCCCTCCACCATACCACACACTGCCCCTAGAGAGGGGGGTACGATGGAAACATTGTTTGCTGTTCCTGTTTGGGCGCACTTTGCCGATTTGAGGCGACTCCTCCGGCTGCAGCTTGATGCAACATTTATCGTTCTCATTTTGCCGCCACACTGCCCGAAAGGGAGGGAGGGTGGCACTTATAGGACTCCCTCGGCTCCCATGGCTACGCGGTATATGCTTTCCATCTCCCTCTCTCTATCTTTCTTTCGCTCATCGCCTCCTCCACTCTAAATAGCATAAACACTGCCGTTTTGTGACGGTGGGTTTATGTTTCGCCCCGCTTTCTGCGCCCGTGTCATTTCGGTCGTTTGACAAATCCGATTAATTGCCCGCCTTTAGCCGCCCGACGGTACCGCCCGCAAGCGCTCGGGAGAAAGATTGTGCAGTAATACGTCAGCAGCGCCCAGACCAGCCGGACTGAGCGGACGGTCCGGTTGCGATTCAAGTACAGGGGCTCGGGCTGCGAACCATTTATGCGGTCTCCTGTTATGTGGCCGATCGGGCCGATTCTGCTATCGCATCGCGACCATCGCCGCGCCGCGATGATGATTGCCGTTTCGTTTTGTCGTTCCCAACCCTCTCGTCCGCCTAGAAGGCTATAATTACTCGGCACGTGTGTGTGTGTGTGCGTGTTTTTTTTTTGCGCACAGACTATATTAAATAATTTGATCGCACTTAAAAATTGCACAATCATTTGTTATGCTGCCACCGGCGGGAGGGGATGGCTTCGGCGTGGGTTCCACTCAGCGGGTAACGCCCTTTTTCGACTCACCCCGGCGACAGGTGCCACAGGGCCAAGCACCGATGTTTGGGCACGTGCGTGCGGAACAGGGATTCATGTGGATGAACGTGCGTGTGTGTGAAAATAAAGTCGTAATCCAAAACAAAGCTGCGGAGCTTATTACTACCACACAGGAGGAGGTGTGACACAAGGTTTCTTGTAGCTTAGTCCGATTTTTTTCTCAGTCTTTTTTGACACAAAATTTATCAAATTATTGAGCACTGAAGTTTAAAAAATCTTGTGAATTTTAGAACTACATTTAAAACTTTTTTAGCTGGAGTCCAATAAGGTATTTTAACTTTGTATCAATCCATTTCCCGGTTGAATTAAGGAGGTTTCTTCTAACAAAGCCAGGAACGAATCCCAATCATATATCACGATCGGAATTTATTGTCTATAAATTTTAGAAAAAATACAAAAAATTAAATAAAAATTGTCAAAAATAAGAGGATAGTTTTTAACAACATTAAATCGTCAGAAATACATTGTAAAGAAAGAAAAAAAAATACAGGCTAAACAAAAGCTCTTTCAAACATATAAAAGCTTGTTGTTTTAAAGGTCATAGTGGAGTGAACTCTCTTGTTGAGTGTCTTTTCTTGTTCACGTCTATCTGCAGCCCAGATGACAAACGACGCCATCATGCGCTTTCAACAGCGTATGAAACCGATTTGACAAAACATTAGCCAACCTTCCAGCCGCGGCTGCATTCGGAAACTCGCTGGGCCACCATTAGCCGGGTGCGAAAGTGATTCCGTTTCGTCTCGCCCATTTTGCCACGAGAATCCCCGATCGAATTCCGTTCCGCCGAGTGAATGGCGTGCAGCAGCCGATATGAAAACGAGCGCGTCCCCATCATAAACCATCGGCTAATCCTGCCGACAAATGGCGATCCAGTCGGCGGTGCGCGGATTGGCAAGTTCTGGGCCCTTGAGCGCCCGGAAGGGATTCGGGTGGGCCCTTGCGTGATAGAGCGTTTCGTTTCTTCCTCTTCTATTCGGCCTATCGCCCTGCCGCACCGGTGAGGACGATGATCCGCCCGTGCGGTGACCGACGTCAGCGTGATCGCGCCGGGTGACAGCCTAGGCGCAGGATT
Source organism: Anopheles dirus (assembly GCA_000349145.1). Lineage (NCBI taxonomy): Eukaryota > Metazoa > Arthropoda > Insecta > Diptera > Culicidae > Anopheles > Anopheles dirus. The sequence continues at coordinate 4,249,674 of KB672813.1, forward strand.
AAGCCGATCGGCCGCGTTTCGCTTCGGTGCGGATTATTATTGTGCGCGGGCATGGCGGTCCCGCCGCCAACCGTCTCTTTCTCCCGCTTGGCGCCCTGGATTGAGACATGCATCTTTCGCCCCGGCACTACCCCATGATGTAAGAAGACAGCTGCCAGACACTCGCACACTCCGAGCGGGGAAAACTTTCACCCGAACGAAAGGAAAAGTTGGTGAACTTTGCGGGCCGTCGCGCACGTGTACGCGCTTGTGTGTGCGAGTTGATGCCCGTTTGCCCTCGAACTGGTTACGGCATCCTCTGTGCGCTCCTTTGGCCACGCGATCGATCCTTGCGATCCATCACCCTCCTCCCCCGGGCAGGGTGTTAGACGGGGTTAGCTCGGGTTCGCCGCTCGATCGGAGGATTACTCCCGGCACCCGGTTTGTTGTTTATGTATTTATTTAATTTTTATTGCACCCAACTAATGCATCACGGCGTCACGTTGCATCTCCGCGTGGTGCGCACACCGGCGAGTCGCGACGAGACCGATTATTACGACGAGTTTTAGGTCTCTCGCTCACACGGCTCCCCGGCGCACTCGTCTAATTTATACGATGCACTGCACCGGTGCATTCGCCTCGATTGCTTCTGCAAAGTTCGCAGCAATTTGACACACCATAAATCAGGGTTCACCCGTGCGCTTCGCAGCCCATTGCCGGTGGCGTGCCATGTGGTCGGTAATTTAAAATCGCTGACTTATGGCGGGCCGCATGGTTTCGATGGTTTCCTGCGCCTGACTCATCAGAACGCGGAGTAGAGTTTTGTGTGTGTGTTTCTCTCTCTCTCTCTCTCTCTCTCTCTCTCTCTCTCTCTCTTTCTATCGTGTCTTATTGCGCTATTGCGACGCCGGCACTTGACGCTAGTGGCCGCCTAGAGACAAAGAGGGTTGACATTTGGCGAAAGAAACACAACCGAACGTTAGCAGCTCGTTGTGCGTTGGAGTTTTGCGCTGCACTTGATCGGTGATGTCATAGGCGTGAAGTGAAAGATTTGTTTAACGACGCAGCAAGCGATGCATGGTATAGAATTCGAACGGAGAAAGTGGAACCATGAGTAAGCACTTTATTTCTGCAATATCGAAGCTAATATTTTACTAAATAATAGCAAAAATATCTTGTTGTTTACAATTTTATCACGCAATTCTTTTCAAACTGATGTGGGGAAAACATGGAATAATTAGAAATTATATTTAATCCAAAATGAAATGCTTTAGAATACAGCTCATAGATTTTGGACCTATTTATAAATTTTGCATGAGATTCAAATTCAAACCTGTTAACTACAACAAAATCTTTCGGTTGAAAATTATTTTTTTTTATTTACTTTTATGTCTAGTTTTAGTATATTTAGATATTAACGTATTCATGTAGTATTGTTTAAATGGTAATATTGCATGATCATAAATTGATTAAAATTAAGAAACCCATTTTGCTACTATCGCTTTTGGCATTGTGTTTGTAATGAGTAATAGAAATAATATAACAAGTTTTGTAGATATTAATGTCCTTTTTTCCCTTTGGTTCTATAATTGCACCAAATAACTACATAAAATCATAAAGATGTTATGAAATATGAAATACACAAACATTTATTTATTCGAACTGATTTGCATACTTTTCATGAAAAAATAGAGCTAAAAATAGTTACGTTCAATTTGTATGTGTCTCCTGCACCTATATATGGTGCTGATCGTACCCACGACGGTGCAGGCTCATTAACGCGCTTAAATCCCATTTGTTTCACCGTTCCATCCCGCTCAATAAACACCGCTAACATCCGCGAGTGTTTATTAATCCGCTTAACGCCCTCCCTGCCCCCAAAAATGTGCCGCCCAAGCACAGACTGTAACTGTCAGCCATTCTGCCTCTGCCAGCTTCATAGAGCGCTCGACGCGGGTTCTATTTCCGTTATGGCCATCTGCGGCGCGGGCGTCGTAAACTCGGACGATCAGGAAGTCGACATGGCAGCGCTACACGCGCCCGGTTTAAGTAACTCTCCGGCACCGGCACCGTCCGCGGCGAAGAGCTCGCGTTCTGTCAAAACACGGCACAGAACGCGAGCGCATAATGCTTCCACAGATGAGGAGGGAGAATCAGCAACAGAAACAAAACACTACACATCCCCAACCGCGGAATGTCGATTCGAACAAATCGCCCACACGCTCCGAGCGGGTAGCGCAGCATTTCGCCCACGATTCGGTCGGGGATGTGCACCGGCTCTCGGCTGTTCGAGTATAAATAATCGCTCAGATCGTCCCACTCGTCGCGCTCCACGTGGATCGTGGTTGAGAATTTGTAGTATCGAGCGGGAAGCGCGATCGGTTGTAAACACGCCGTGTCCGCTGGTCCCACGATCATCGCCATCATCATCCCTACCATCCCGATGATGGCGACCACCGACGACTTCAGAAGGAAGTCGTGGAAGGCTAGGTCACTTCTGGAAGTACGTATCCCAGATGCGCCTGGGGCATCTTTTGCGTGCGAGTGCGAGTGTGTGCGCGCCTCCCTCGGCGGGGCACATCTCAATTTCACGCACTCTCTGATTGCGTTTTATCTTCGCCCTCCGTCGGTATTCGCGGCCAAACAGCGCCATTCGGTAATTGGTTCGAGACCGCAACAATTCACCGGTCGCACAGAGTCTCGTGACTGTTGCCGGCGCTGGTTGGTTGGAAAATTCTCAATTATCCACCCAGCGGGACGTGCCCCCGTGTGGAATCGGATACGGCCTGTGATCGGTATCGGGTACCCTTGCCGTTTTGCGGTGAAAGTCGCAGGATTGGACGTAGAATAGGACGATTCGCGCCTTCATCTTTTCCGACTGCCGGGCTCGGAAACACGCGACGTCGGGCGATCAGCACGCGAAGAATTAGCCAAACGCGTATCGTCCGATCGTGATCAGCAAGAGCTTGCGCGCGCGATCTGTTTCATGTTTCACCCGACACATTGCTGAGCGCGTCTTAAAAAGGATCTCTTGGGAACCTCACCCGCACGATCGATTAAATGGTTCCTTTCGGGCTGCTTGAACTTTCCGCCCGAGGAGGAGAAGGAACGGAAAGCGTAATCTTGTCCTGTCGCGCGCAGACAAATCGTACCGATTAGCGTATGGCCGCAGCCGCAACCCCCTAGCCAACAGCCATTAAAGATCATCAGCTGCATCGGGCAGGAAATCATCTTCGCGGCTACGCACTCTGCTTCCCCGCGCGGTGAGTTTATTTCGCTGCACATGACATACGAGGCTGGTGCGATCGTGTGTGTGTGTGTGTGTGATTAAATGAGATGTCCCCCCCTTCCCCCCTCCTGCACTGGTGTGTGGAATCTCGATTGGATACTTCCTCATAGTTTCCCGGCTGACCGAATGACCGTGCTGGCGACAACATCGTCCGCAGCAACGGGTCCCCAACGATGGCGCCAGGCGTTTTGTCTCGATCTCATCCGTTTTCGCGCTGGCCTTTTTACAGGCGTGTGTGCTGCTACGGAGATCTAGGGCCTAGGTGGGACGGATAAAAGGCGAGACACCCGCTGCACTGGCTTCCCACCCTCGGGGGCACAGACGCTGACGATTCCGTTTTTGTTTACGATCGTTTTAAGCAGCGTCTTTTTCGTGGAGCCAGAGCAGGAATTAATGAGTGTTGTGGACGGGTGGTGTGGGAGCGGCGGTAGTGAGTGAAGTTCATGTTACACCGAGAACGCGACCGGAGCCGCCGAGTTTCATTTACGGGCATGACGAGTGGTTTGCCCATTATTCTGGAGCGTGCGTTGTAAGTGCATGCGGTGGAGTAAGAATTTGTGGAGCGTTTCTTCAACCGCTTTGTAATGTAAATACATATTTTACCATCTTTTAAGCAGCTTTGTATCATGTGATGTCTAGTATTCATGTTTGGGCTTGATAGTATCATATTAAGCTCTATTTGCAATACATGCAAATCGTCCAAATATTCAAACTCCAAACAGTCTTATTGATAAAAGGAACATTGCTAAAACACAAGATTAAGTCAACATCTCGAGTACTTCAAAAGCCGCCCCTTTTTGAACAATAAATGAAGGCATGACTCATGGAACCATTATAAAAGGCATGGAACACCATTTCTTCTAACAGTTAGTCTTATTTGAATAAAACTGTTTCAGACCGTTCTTCAACCCAATGTTTCAATCCAAAACAGTCAACAAGTAAATTTTCACAGTTTGAAATATTCACTTCTCTTACAATAAACAAACGTCCTGTAAGATTTAAACTTTTATAGAAAATAAAACGAACAAACTGTCCAACCATCGTAGTTTTTTCAGTTCTCACGGAACATCGGAAGAAGTTTTTTTGTTACAGAAAACAGTGTGTCTGCCGCCAGACCTCCGGTACGCACTTCTGATGGTCACAACCTGACCTCCGGCACCCGGGTGGCAAAGTTATCTGGTGGCCTAGACGGCTACAATCAACAACCGAAACTTTGTCACGTTGACGAGCAACACAAAGCGTCCAAAGCGTCTGCTTCGTTGTCGTGGTTATAAGTAAAAAATGAGACGTTTTTTTCAGGAAACTCATGCACTTATGAAGAAATAATATATAACACTGCATAAGTGGAGTCGAAAAGTATGTGTAAAGACATACGCACTGTAGTGAGTGTTGTCCACTACAGTGCGTATGTAACTTAACTAAACAGGGAAAACTGGGTAGAGTTTTCGTGGACGATCACAACAAGAAGCACGCCTGAACGCTCACCTTCTGATCGAGTCCGATCGTTTTCTTGGCTGACGCTACTCCAAGGGCAGACCTTCCTCACTGTTTCGCTGCAACCAGATGCACTTATCGCGTCTTCTAATTTTTAACAAGCCCGAGTCACACACCTTCCGTTGATAGAAAAATTTGCACCTCGTTCGCTGTCACTTGGGTCAGGTCAGGAAGGTTCGCTTCCAGAAAAACAGCCCAACATCATCTCACCGCAGCAAGGGTGCTTGGTTTGTGTTGTGCGCGGAACTGCACCACTTCACCACTACATCCGGCGCATATGGGCACTTTCCGTCCCTAACGGATCACTCTCACTTCAGCGCACGCACGATTCTTGCAGCAGATTTGCATATGCAGGCGATCCAACACTGAACCAACACCAACCGTATCCGCTCTACCACCGAATGCCGTGCCGATGGCTACCTTCTATCCCACTTTGCCTGGTTGCCACGCAACTGTTGGATACGGGCAGCGATCGTGATCTTGTTTCCCGCTTCGATCGGTGGGGATCTCGCGCAAATGCAGGCCGGACGACGACCGACGCGATTCGCGAACTGCGCAAAACTGACTGAATGGCGGGAACTGGCGGGATCGGGTTGCTCGCTCGAGAGACGACAGCGCAGTGATCGGATGCGGGAAAGCTTTCGATGGAAACTCGCTCTGTTGTCGTTCTGTCCCTCTCTCGCCTGCAAGAGAGAAAGACTTCTCGCTTTGTTTTGTTGAGGAGATGAGAGCGTGTTTATTGGAAAAAAAGACAGGAGAATGGAAGAGATAGAGAAGTGCTTTACTTTAGATGATGCTGTATTTCTGTGAATGTTTCCTAATTCTTTCAGAAAAGAGTCAAAGTCTACAGATAAATTCTTGAAATGGTGCTTAAAAGAATTATCAAAAATGGAGTTAGACATTAGTTCATAGTAGAGAATCGTCTAGTAGAGAAGGTTCTGGCTAAAATAAAGGAATTTTACTTGCAGTTCATCAAACAAACTTCCATGCTACGATGCAGTCAGGTGAGAAATGACTTAACTTAACTTGTTGTGTACATTCTCCCTCCTAAACCCAAAGAGAAGACTGAAAACTCACTTCTTGCTCACGAAAGCGACGAGCGAAGTGAGCAAAGCTAAACTCACCCCTCACTTGGAAGCTTTCTCTCAACTTCCCCGTACTCCACGATCACAGTGTGGTCCGCCCGTACACCCCCGGGGGTGTTATGAAAGCTCTCGCACCCCGCTCTCATCGCTCGTCCTCACCCGGAGTCGGGCTGATGACGCAGAGCACCCTGTGAATAGTCGGTGAACGTCGCGGCGTCGTCTGTCGAGAGCGTGCCTCTTTCTATGGGTGGAACGAGCGGGAAAAAACACAACTGAAAATGATGCTCAATTCATCACCCCCGGATTCCTCGTTGCTTGCGCTGCTGCGTTGAGCCATCGAGAGTAAACATCGAAAGGCGACCACCACCGTCGGTGATTCTGGAGGAACCGCTGCTGCTAATTACCGTCCCGAACGCCGCCACCACCGCGAGACTTTCGCGGTATCCCGAGCGGTTGGATAATCATCATCATAGGGCTCGCGGATGGGCTTCGGATCGGAAAGGAAACGTGGTGCAATGAATATAGCAACAACGAAAAAAAAACAACCCCCAAAATGTCTCATCGAGCCCACCAAGCGCGGACGCGTATGCGGATCCGTTTGGATCGCGATGGATGGGATCGCGATGCGGCGTGAACGCGCGCGCGCACACGCGTAAGGCAACATGTTTCTGTAATTTGAGGTCTGGTGGCACGCGAAATTACCGGCCCGAAATTCCTCTCTGCCCCGGTGCTCGGAATAAGACACCGGTGTTGATACTGCACTAATGAGACAGTTTTGTACGTTACGAGCGTTTAATGGGCGCGCGCAATGGGCAGTAATTTCGGGCCTGGGCTCGGGCCTGACTCGCTTCGCCAACGATCTACGCCAGCGGGCAGCCGCTGAGCAAACAACATATTATCCTGCCGGTAAGGAAGGCATGAGATAAAACAATGCGAAGTGAATTATGGTTATAGTTTGTTTTTTTTTCGTTGTTTTTTGTTGCGTTTATCGGTTGAAATTGGATCAAACCACCGAAATGGAAAGTAAAGCGCATGAGAGACACTTTGCCTCTTTTTTTCTTTTCTTTCTACTGTTAATCCCGATTTCGTGACCAACACGGTGTGTTGTTTTCAAGCGGGTAGCGTATCACACTTTTTGTACAATATTTTTCCAATAACATGACTTTAGTGGCAATAATAATAAATAACATTTGCTCAGCTAAATCTCGCAGCTTCCTACACGTATAATCGGCTGAAAAAGGCATTATGTAGATCAACTACAAACACATTCATCTACCGGGGCCAACATACAGTGTCCGACACAACTAGTGACCATATGGGAAGAACAATCTTTTTAATTATTAATCGTATTAAATTGAAGGTAGTTTGCATGTTTTCGAATGAGATATTTTGATCGAAATGTTCAGAAATGTTTCATAAGAAATTGCTAAATGAAATTTTAAGTTCCTAGTTCAGGATTGAGAGACTACATAATTGAAAACAAATCCACCGAAAAAGCTCGTGAAATTTGTAAACATTTACAGATACTGCATAGATACAGAACAGATGCATCAATTCTCATTAAACTTTTAAAAAAATGTTGTCATCCAAAATTCAAAGTATGTTTAAATTGATTAAAAATGTGAATATCCATAAGTATTCCGTATGACTAGAAAAGCCAAAGATAGAAAAATCGTCAGAAAATCATTGAACGACAAGAGACTTGCAATAATATAACATCTTGTCATGTTTAGGAAGCAAAAGTTGTCCTTATTCTAAAATATAAATTCGGGTCATAAATATACAAATTATGGCTAAATCTAATTAGAAAGGTGTCATAAAAGTATTAAAAATCCGTTGAATGTAAAAAAATCCCGAGCTCCGAACTATTTTAAGTAGCCTTATTACCTTCTAGCCCCCACGAAGAATAGGTCTATATCCAACAAGATACGTTTGTTGGAAAAATCTCTGTTCACTTCATTAGATGCACTTGTTGTGTCCGCCACTGTATGTTTACAAACGCTGTTATGGAGTTGTCAACGGTTCGAAATCCCATTTGAATGCAAATATCGTCCGTATGGTACGATCGTGCTCGTGCCCAAGGCCCCGTGCGAGATAACCCACCCTGCAGGTCACCCCAAATGCGTGGAATCTGTTTTTAGTTTTATTTTCTCTCTCTCTCTCTCTTAACGCCTTCCGATCGATCGCCGAACCAGGGCCCGTTCGGTTTCCTTGCTCATAAATAACGAAATTATTGTTCACACTTGGTAAGCGCGGCTCACGAACCGGTCCGCCACATTTGCATTCGGGAAGCAAATGGTCCAGCGCCTGGCCTAATCCTCTAACCCGTGCCGCAGCCCAGGCGGTGTTATTAACGTGGAGTATCCCTACCGAGGAGGAGGTGAAAGTAGTTCACACGATTAGAGCGGCATTTTCGGCATTCGGTTTGTGTGTGTGGAAATGTGTGACACGAGCACACACACACACACACACACACACACACACACACGCACACATACGGACACAAAAAAAGGAAACAACCGTTGCAAATGATATATTGAAATAAAAAAAGCGCACAGCGCAGCGTACAGTACGAGAAACTCCCGTTAGTGAAAACGCTAATACCCCGCCGCCTGCGAAACGGGAACGGGCCGAAAGGTTAATCTTGCAAAAATAAAGGATTTATGGAACGCGGGAGAACACGGCGAGCCGGGCGCCGGTGGCAGCTTTTGTTCGCGAGCGATTTACGCGGTAGCCACCGTGGTGGGAGGTCCACCCGGTCCACCCGGTGTGTGTGTGTGTGTGTGCCGTGCGCCAAAGAATCCCGACCGTAAAAGTCACCCATCCAACCGTCGTGGTGTCCGTGGATTGAGGCATCAACGTGTCATCCCGGGGGCGCGAAGTGAGCGTACGACAACGACGACGGCCATCGGAAGAAGGCACCGCAGCGAATGCGAAATTCTTGCAATCAATTCCGCGAATATTTCAAAATTATGTCAGTTTATTTTCGAACCCTCGCTTTGCGTTCGTCGCGCCCGTGTGGACGTTGTTTTAATGATTGCTGTTAAGCTGGCACATGGGGGGAATGAGCGTGGGGGGGGAGGTGCGATTCAGTATCAAATTGTAGCGATAAATATTATGGCGGAGGAATCTCGGACGCACAGCGACACACGCGGGCCAGTATCGACCGGCCGAGCAAGGCAGACACCCGCTGGCAGGCGCGATGGTGCCAGTTACTCTCTTTCGCTCTCTTTGCCCCCCCCCCTCTCTCCACTGCACCGTTCTGTCCCTCCCGCTCCAACAGTACCGTGAAAGTGATCGGTCCCGGAATTCCGCCGGCTCGCGTCGCGGAAAAGCGGCGGGCCCAGGTCGGTGTAAGGCATTAACGGTGCGAAAAGCAAGATTAATCATTGATATGATTACAATTTTTAGCCTTCCACGGCGCTGGCGCCATTAGCAGGCGTCGGTGCGATTCCGCCCCGCTGGGCCAGTTCGGTGCAAAACGGTGCTGCACCACTACGGCCGCCGCCGCCGCATTCCAGGCGCGTGTAGTCACGCGGCGGCCCGTGTGCACCGCGCGACCCCGGTGCCGTTTTCGGGATCGTCAATTAGTCGCGATTCGTCGCTCGGTGCAACATTGTTGGAATTGGTGTGTTGTCGATTGGTGTGTTATAGCTGGTGGTTTTGGTTAAAAAAAGGTTGGATCAACTATGGATGTAAAGGTATTGAAAGAATAACCTATGAAGAACGTCTAATTTAAATAATATGTTAGAATTGAGAAGAAAAGACACGATGACAAAACTTAATCGAGTATGGTATGTGTGACAAAAATGTATAAATATATATTTATTAATCAATTAATTTTAAATGAGAATTTTTGTCCCTCGGCTATTATACAACTAATACATAATATACAAAAATATAAAACATAGCATAGGAAAAATAGAATAAAGCCAAACAAAATTCGTACAGAAGTGTGATAGGAAGATTTGTGGTAACTAATTGTGTCAAAGGTAGAATTCGCAGTTATCCTAAACGAAATAAAAATACGTCTGCCTATGTTTGTGTTTAAACCTTCCTTATCGTTTCATTATTTTAAAAATATTACATTAAATTGTGTTGTAGGTATCTATTTGGGTCTACTCACACATTCGCTGAAAACTCATCGCCTACTGCGTTTGTTTCTTGAGCGAGAAATGTCTGATGGGATATATAAAAAACTAACACCAGTGTACTTTCCATATCCTGCTGCTATGGCAACACTCTTTGCGCCTAACTCCGCGCCAGATCCGCAGCAACAATTGCTATTCAATTACGACAGCACCCCCGTACCGTTCGCGTCGCGTTTGCATGTGGTGGCACGTTCCACATAAAATTCGGCCCTGGTATGACGAGTACTGCGAGAATGCGCAATGTGCCAGTCACCAGTCAGCAGCCACTTATCGCTGGTGGCTGGGCTGTACGGCTGCATTTCGCCAACTAGACGGGCTGAAGAAAACGGTCCGGCCTCAGCATCAGCGTGCTCCCAGCGTGTAAACGCGATCGACGGCTGATCGGTGAAGCGGTGCGGTTAGGCGATAATTGATTATGCACGCTCGAATGGACCATTTGTACGCGTTTATCGGTTAATTAAAAGCAATTCATTTGCGCGATAATAGATTAGGTGGATGGTGCCTTTCCGCGCAGCGCAAGGTAATTATGAGCACGTGGAATAGGTAGAATTGCAGCGCGAACGCGTGATTGTTATGAGAAATTCATAATCGAACTCTCTGTTTCCGGTATGGTGGAGTTCGTTAGAGGCTTGTAAGAGAAAAATATGTGATTGGAAACTAATTTGGATTTTTATTAATATTTCAACCTAATCTCTTGCCGATTTCAAAAAGGAAAACCATCCCTTGGGTCAAACTAACTTGCCCCAGTTCTCCTGATCCTGCTTATCAACAGGTGTTTGCAGTAAGCATATCATATTCAATATTCCGTATCCTATACTTCAAGATCAAATTGGTTTATTTTCATTTTTTTTGCTCCTTTCAATATGGAAACGGAATACTAATTGATGCAAACTATTACTCAAAATTCAAATGGATCCTCATACATCAACCAATTTTGTTGTAACTCAAGTCCTGCTCTTTAACTAGATGACTCAGTAAATTCCTCACTCAAACAAGAACGACCAACAAATGATACGTATCGCGAGGTTCGCGGGAGGTCCCTCCAGCGTTGAGCCGTCAGCCGATGAGCTCCTAACGCGTTGCAATTATTTCGCCCACTTTTAATCGCGCTTTCCTGCCTGGTTTCCCTTTGTTTTTGTTGCTCTGCTGGAGCAGCGCGCAGTGAGGCGATTAATAAAACTAACAAACCGTTTACATGTGTTTGCCACCGCTGCCTGCGCGGAGCGTTCCGTTCGACGGTCGTCGAAAGGCGTTGGCGCCCAACGTGGCTTTGCCGAGCACGTGTGCGTATGTCTGCCTGCGCGGGCTTTCTTCCGCACAAAACCACACGTTTAGCGGCGCCACGGTGTGGGTGGTGGGTGGCAGCGGGTTGATTGTAGGGGTGAATTGATTTAAAGACCCGACCCGATTGCCGTTCCCAGTCATCACCCGCCCGGGTCGGGGACGGTTTTTCTAAGCGCGAAGGTACGCGCGCCAATGCATCATGCTGTGGGTCTTGCGTGTCGCCGCGGCCACAGCAAAGTGCAGCCCTGTGCAGTCGATTAATTGCCCTCATGAAAGTCGATAATTTAATTTGATTAAAAGGTAGCCTCACCCGAAACGTTCACCGGCTGTCGGTGGAGTTTCCTTGGGTACTGGGGGGTGTGGGGGTGGTAAAAAGGGTGGGTGTGTTGACGGTGTGATGGCGATCGCTTCCACGATGACCACGGTGATGATGAGCTGTGAGATGGTTCTCCGTGGTTCAAAAACCCGGACCGTTTTCCCTTCCAGTGGTAATTATGAAACGTAGCAATTGCGCTCGAACGCACCATGATTTACGTGGGCCGAAATTTGATTAATTGGAAAGAGGAAGCTGCGTGGATGTGGGCAGGCTGCCAGAGAGAAAAAACATGGATCGCAGCAAAAGTTGACAACCATCTCGGCCTGGTTGACCAGGTTGACAAATGAGCCGGATGGCAATTATTATCACATTACACTGGAGCGAACGTGATTGCGAAAGGGGGGTTTCTTTAAGCGGTTCCAGGGCCTGCTGGTCAAATTTTCGTAAACGTTTGCCCTCAGGATCCGGTCCGGCTGGGATGAGTCAGCCATGTAATTGATGTCCGAAATCTTCTGTTCTGGCGTGTGGAAAGGTATAATTACGAGATTCTCGCACCAAGGAACGTTGTAAATGGCAAGTAGTGTAATTTATGATATTAACGGACGATATAGAGCAGAAGGCAGGATATTGTAGCCTTTCAGGTTGGTTTAATTACAAAAAATGCAATATTTCCAAAAGAACCTTTCTGCACTAATGTATCCTCCGTGTAAGTTAGGCCTCGTCTCCTTCCGAACGCCACCTGTGCTTGTCGCAATCTCATTCCCCAACCACCCGGTCCGAAAACGAAACGAAACCAAACCATCCGCACATGGATTTACACGCTTGTCATAATTCTGCGTTTAATTACCGGTCCGGTTACACGCAACGTAGGCAATTCGCGCAACTTCAGCGACAGCGAACGGGTTCATCAGCAGCAAAAAGCGGAAAGCTTCGCGGAAATGACGACCACCGAAAGAGGCTCTCCCGAGCCGGCAACGGAGACGGGGAGAGACGCGCGAGCGCGCGCGCGCACGAGATGTAATAGGATAGCGCCCCTTAGCGCTAATATGTCAACAGACGAGCAGACAAATCTGCGGATCCTCCGCGGGGCATGAGAAAACGCGATAGACGCGACCGCAAATGTCAACCGGTGGCGGTGGGAGCCACAGTTGGCGTTCGTTTTGCAGCGCAGTTTCAATGTTTGCGGGCGTTGCGAGTGTGTTATCGTGGTGTGCGTTGCTGCAGGTGGGTGGTTGAGAAATGGTTGCATCGGTGTTTTTGTTTGGTTGTTTCGTTTTTTTTTGTTTCGTTATTGATAGAGTCTGCATAAGTGACACTGATTGCGAATGACGCATTCGATCAGCACCGCCAAGGGCCTGAACGTAACAAACACAATCGAGTATGCGACAATGAGGGAAAATCGTTACCATTTTCGGGAACTATTTACATTTTACTTTGCTTTTTTTGTTGAAATTTGATGTTTTTGATAGTGGAAAAAATGTTTTTCATTCCGCTGGATTGTTTCTTTCGCGGGGTGGAAACCACAAGGTTTTTGTGTCACAAACAAATCAGCTGCGCACATGTGTGGGCGTGGGAATGTTTTGAGTTATTTTTACACTAAAATTGCAAGTTATCCGCACTATTGCTAGTCTTCCTTTACTGATCTACCAGTGCAATCGTTACATTTTAATTTAATCGGAGTATTTTGCAACATTACATTGTTTTGTTTTTTTTTTGTCCTATATATTGGTGTCTTGAACCTAAACTGTATATTGGTAATAATTAGAGTCACTTTTTTTCAAAAGACCGTATGGTTCATGCTTCCCCATGACAATGCATCCATAAAAACTTCCATCTTCAATCCAGGACAAATGGGAACAGCCTTAAACAGCCTTGACTGTCAAATCGTTGCCTGAATCAAAATAATAAGGAATGGATAACAGACAATACAAAAGCCGAAGAGAATGGAAAATGTGCCTTTGCATGTCCTAAATACTTTTGAATAAAATGATTAAAACAAACTAAAATATAATATTATAGATGTAGGATTGAATCCTATTGAAGAAACTGTAGCGAGTTTATACAAATTAACTACATGATTTCGTTACTTCGTATTTTCCTTGCAAACAAAAGAGAATCTTACGAAAGGTGGTTCGTTAGTTTGAGAATTTGTTTATCGTCACAGAAAAACAACAACAAAAGAAAAAAAACCCGTAAACATAAGTTTCCTTTGTTTAAAATACAACGTGGATCTGCGATAGAATATTCCAATCCGTCACATAATATTTCTAGAGCTTTCAGCTGCCTTCCTCATTATTACCGCATTTTTCTTATGCTTTCGCATCAATTCTACCGTCCCTTTGGAAGGAAAAAAAAACTTTCCAAACTCACGGAGATGTTGAAACTATACCTCCCCGAAGGTTCGCCGAGCCGGTTGATGAATCATCCGGCAGGTCTCCGCCAGAATGGCTTCCCGTGCACCGAAAAGCCGCAGCCCAGCTGCCCCGAGGTCTCCGCCAGTAGGTCGACGGCAGATGTTCTGTTGCCCTCCGTCCAATTAAGTGTCTCCGCTCGGGGGGGCACAATACACCAAACCTCCATTCTAATCATGGTGCTCGGGCGCACCGGTTCGTTCGCTCCATTCACGAAGGCGATTTGGAGCAGCGTGTGTCGAGACCCAAGGAAACCCGAGCCAAAGGCACACAGGGAGGATGGAATTTCGGCGCATAAAAACGAACCAAAAAGTTGGCATAAAAAAGCATATCAGCTTCGTCCGCTTCACCGCCGTTTGTCGTTTCGTTATTAGCTTTATTGTTAGTGCACGAATGTTGTCGTTCCGGGGTTCCGTATGTGTGTGCGAGTGTGTGTGTGTGCGCATGCAAATGCAACCCCTTGCGCGCTGGATGTGGCTGAATTGCGCTGGCAGCGGCGTGCTTCGGGACGCTTCAAAGCGCCACGGCGTGATTCTTTTAATGGCATTAATTAATTTTAATCCATTTTATTTCTTGATTTCCCGACGGGGGCAGTCGCGTGCAGCGCGTTCGGGATTAGAAAGGAGAGTTAGCGTTAGTTTTTGGGCTATCTAACGCGCGTTGCGGCGTTTCTTCCCACCCGGGTGACGGTCGCGCACGCGACGTGGCAGATGGATTTCGGAGTTCGGGAGTTTGGGAGACCCTGGTGGGAGTTTTGCAGCGTAAACAAACAAGCACACGACCGCCATTGGACCGAAATCCGATCGCGCTCACACGTCCTATGTTGCAACGATCTCGTCTTGGGGTGCCCCATTTTCACCACCGCAGCATCCAAGTTGGCGCCGACCGTTGGCGGAACACAGTAGCCACCCGGTGACGGCGACGCCCGGTGATAAAATGATAAATACGGCAGAAAACGGGACGGCCGCGGGTGGTTTAATTTAATTTATTAAAATTTAATGCAATATTCATGTGTAAAATTATCGCGTTAATGTGTGCGGCACGGTACGCCGGGGTTTCGGGGCCGCCATTGCCGTTGATTATCTGGCGTTTTGTTTTGCTCGGTGCTCGCGTTTGTCATGCGGACGATGTTCGAAAGCGCGGCCCAACGCCATCGAACATTGCCACGAAAAGCGCCATCGAATCCGGATCCCAGAAATGCATACGCATTTTCGCTCTCTTTCTCACTCTTCCTCTTTCTCTCTCTTCTTCCAACTCCCCGGCTGCTTCGCATCTACAATGAGCAACATTTTAATGATCGTAATATGCATTTACCAATTTTTCAATATTTTCGTTCCACCCCTTGTCAGGCTTTTTTCCTTGCTTTTTGTCTTTGGTGTTTTTTTTGTGGTTGCGGAATGAATCGCAAAAGACTCCTGTGGCTGACCGCCGCTGTCACCTGCGCCATCTGCGTGTTGTTTAACGCCTCACCGCCGGATTTATCTCCACCTCGTGGTTCGGCTGACAAATTACATCAGTTTCGATAATCATTTGGGGCCCGCTGATTGTAAGTGGTGTGCTAACAGCAACAGCAACAGCGACCGGCTCGTAGCAATCAGCGACAAGGATCTCACTAGTGTGTTTTGATATCGTTTGGGCCCAGCGTTGCAGCTTGATTTGCCCCACGGCCGGCCCGACAGGAAGCCGGTGTGAATCCGGCAATCCGGGTTTGTGTTGTCCTTTTGCAAGTGTTTTGCTCTCCTGCCCGGGCAAGTGGGCGCCAGTCGCGTAAAAAGCGACACGGCCTGTCTCGCGCCGTATTCTCGGCATGTGACAGGCACCGACAGGCACGGATGGTCGTCGCTTCCGGGACAATTTAATCCACCACCATCGTCGAACGCGGCGTCGTGTTCGTGTACCCACGGGCTAATGACAGGTGAGACCCGTAGCGAAAACCGGGCCATTGCCGCTCAAGAATCCCGGGCAGGGAACCACCGCCACCATCATCATCATCATCGGCAGCATCGGGAGCATCGTTGGGTGCTTAAATTATTATGCAAAATTGGTGCCCATCCCCGGCAAAGGCGGCCCAAGTGCAAGTGCAAACTTTGATGGCCCGAGGGTGCCGCACGAATTTCGGCCGCTTGTTTCGGTTTCCTTCGCACGGCATTCTTGTGGCGTCGCTCCTATCAACAGCGCAGGATAATAAGCTGAGGGACGCCGACTACCCTACGGGTGTGTGCAACGGGGATTTGATCGTTATGAAATTGGCCTTTTTTCCCGTCGCGTTGCGAGAATAATGCGTACAAAAGAAATGCGTATTGAAGCAATTTCTTCTCACCCCGTGATTTCCGCGAACCGACGGTGAAATTGTTTGTCTCATTTGCGTGCCCGCCGGTGCGGACTTTGTTAGCGGGGCTTGCAGATGGGGGGGGGGGGAGGAAAGTCGAACCTTTCAACCCCGTGAGAGCGATTGCGCAAAAGCGTGAGCGATAAGAGTCATAAAAAAAGGCGCGCGATTGGGCTTTCTACCTTTCCGTGCGATAATTTGCGTAATCTGAACCTAAGCCACCAGGGCGCGCTTTGGCAGCGGGCTACTATTGCGTTGCGTTTTGTTGTTGCTTTTTTCTGCTTCATCCCCTTCAGCCGTTCGCCGTTCGCCCCGGCTGTTTCCTGTCCCGGTCGGCCCCCAAAAGCCGCGGCGCCTTTCACCTGCGAGAAGAAGCAACGGCGTCTCGAGAGGGCCGCGTAGGTACGCCGCCACCAATGCCATCCTTTCTCGGGGCTCGGATGCGTCCGGCGAGCTGCGCCGGAGTTTGCCGAATGAGAGTGCGCAAAACGCCGAGACGCCGGGACGCGGGACGCGGGTGTTTGATTAATTCGTGCCGCCTGCCGTCCCCACTTTCCGTCGCCGCCGCTCGGTTGGCGCGTGATTATCTAATTCACATTTTAACACCTTCTGTCTTCTTGTCTTGTTTAAAGTGAAACATTAGCTCCCACCGCATCGTGGTCCGCCGAATGGCCGGCCGATCCACCGGAGCGTGACACGCGGGATACCATGGGCCGTCGAAGGCAGCCGCAGCTGTTTAGAAGGTGCGTTGCCGTGGAGACTTCTTATGGGGTTGTGGACAGTGGGATTGATTGGTGGACAAAGTCTGGCATGGGTTCAACGGCTTGATTTGATCAAAGATACTAGATTAGGCGTGAAGAACATCGTTCAAACGACTTACTTTAAATCTTTAAATTGTTCCACCTATTCATGAAATGCCATCTCGCACGCACGGCTTCTATACTCTGTTTAACATAGCAGATTGAGTACCTTCAATGATGGAACTACACATAATAACCACTTATCAAATGGTTGGAGCATTTTGAGTTTTTTAATTAAACGAACTCATGTAATTCTGTGAATTGTTTAAGAATGCATGACAATTGCTATCCTTCCTTCCACTTATACGGAGCCAAAAAGCTTCCTGAGAATCTAGTTCTCGAACGTGTCTTAAAGCCTGATTAGCCTGACTGGGACGGAGATGCATATGAGTGTTCTAAGGCAATGAACTTATGGGAAAACTTTCAAATCCTGAGGATACTATCAGGGGAGTCTGTAGGGAATCTGCAAATATGTTATTACAAACTTTACTGCTGGAGTGGTCGTCACATCGAGATATTAGAAAGGATGGATTGATACATCTGAATGTAGTGGTCTTCACTCGAGTCAATTATAGCCTGCGAAGGTACGTATTATTCGAGTTTTACCATCGATTATGATGATTTTACCAACCTAGCCATTCTTTGACGTAACGACCAAAAAGTCTTATCTGTCTCCAAACAGCATTCTTGACGAGTATAGAGTTAATTCAAGTTGAAGAAAATGTACACTCCCAGCTAAATTGTTGAAGTTATTTGAGGACTTGATCTCAACGCCTTTATCACTTCATCTCATGTATTATTTTTCAGATCTGATTGTGTTGTGCATAAGGTTTGATAATATGTTTGCTTAGTGTGCTCTGAGCTTAAAGATTTCCAGAATATAAAATGACGTAACTTTCAAAGGATCTACTTATTCAACAGATAGTCCCATTGACGCCCTGACGCCGTCAACTCAACCCCTTATTTTTGTCCAATTACTCTCAGCTGCTGGCCCATCGTGTCTGTGGCAACTTGTTCACACGTCTGCCGCGCAAATCGCCGAGCGCGTCGATGTTCGCGCATCACCACAAACCCACGACGCAGCCACAGCAGCAGTCTCCTGTCTAATTTCCTGTCGTTCGCACATCTCGACGATGCGCGCTAAACAGCACCTCGATCGGGGCGCCGCTGGCGTGATGCACTTCTGCCCCGAACCCCAACCACGGCCACGACGTTGCGTGCGCGGTGCAGTCGCCCGCCTCCTACACGTGGATCGCCACCTATCTACATCGTTGTTTAGCGCGTACTCGAACAACATTTGCATGGCAATAATGCATCATCATCATCATCAACATCGGCCGCGCGCATCGTGTGTCCGCGCCGGGGGTACGTTCTTGCAACAGCCATTCTCACCCACCGCCCCCCCCCCCCCTCGAAGGGTACGTGAGTTTTTCCGCCAAGGTAAAGGAGCAAAAAGCACTGCAAGATTCGTTCCCCGCTGATGTATCGCACAGTGAAGCGCCTTCGGCTCACCGTCTATCTTGATTTGTAGGGTCGTGTGGGGAAGCGTTAAAGTGCCGGGCAAAATGGTTCGCCATCGGTGGAAGTGAGAGTCTGTAGCCCTTTTCCCGGACACCCTTCGTCGGTCAGTGCGGGGTGCGGGATAGTTCGAAAGTTCACCGCAAGCCTGCTCGAGAGGCTTCGCGTGACAGGTCAAATCTGTGCTGTCACGCAGGTGATGAATAGAATCCATTCACCGTGGGTCGCACCGTGAAGATCAAAGCGCGGTTCTTGCGCGATGCCCTGCGACAGGCCTGCGCTGCGTCTGTGCTGCTATCGAGCATCATCACCAGGCAGGCAACATACTTAGCCGGAGACCACCGGAGCACGTGGACACGTGCGTACGGCAAGGTGTGCTGACCAGCTGGAACGTTTGCGACGCATTTCTGCCCCGGGGAGAAATCCAACCTCCCACTGGCCAGTTCGTGGGCTAGCCACCACAACAGAGGCTCATTTACCTTTCCCCCTGGATGAATGACATTCGATTAGCAGCGCGGAGCGATTGTGGCAGTGCGGTATTTCCTTGAAATCCAATTGCGATTGGAATTTCAATATTAACCGCGGCTATTCATCGTGCATCGTGCGTTCGTTGCAATACGCCATTTCTGCATAGCAGCTTCTGATAGCACATTTCGCCAACATTGTAATCATACTTGCTGCGGAAAAATGTATTGAAACCAAAGATCGCTGAAATATTCTATTTCATGTGTTTGTTGTAAACTAAACTCGAGCTGGAGCATTAAAAAAATATATGAAAATAACTAAAATACACAATAAATGGATTTCAATATTTACTCTCCACATGGAAATTCATTCCGGCCTTCAAATTCTCACGATTATCTATCAACTTTTCATACAAAATGTTCCCCAAAAGCTCTAAGAGTGATCAAGAAAGGCAGATTTGTCAGTTTCCTCAAAATTGTATATAAAATATCATATTCTTCTTAAATTTCATCACATAACAGGCATCATTTGATACGTTTTAACTATTATAGAAAACCTTCTTCCTTGGTGCAAGTAGTCTAGGAAATGTCTATAAGTCAGGAATAACATTTATTTATGGAATTTCAACACAACTTTAGGACTATTCGTTTAATAGCTTGAAATGTGTAAGCAATACTTATGATATAAGAGTTCGGAGATTCGGAGAATGACACAAAAAGTAATAACAAATGTAGAAACTATTATTGAAATAGCGAGCGAAATCAGCGATGGTTATTTTTTGGTATTACAAATCTTAGTTATAATTGGAAGCAATACTTCATCTGCTAAATCCGTCTCAAATTTAATAAGTTTACTGTTTTTTACGTAATGAATTGCTTGGGAACAGCCCACGACCGTAAGATAAATCGTCACCCCGAACTGCACTTGACTTCTTTAACGCCACAGCGCACAAGGAAAAACAAACATCCTCCAAGACGCTTCCGGCATAATGAGCCGGACACAGGCGCAAAATATTGTGCCGCTTTCTCCCGGCCGGGGTTCAATGTCCTCGGCGAAGGGTCAACTTCTTTGCCCGGGCAGTGATTGATGATGCCATGGGTCATATTCGCAACTGGGGCGAATGTCACCGTCGTCGTCGTCGTCGTCATAGCCGTCGTATCCTGGTGGGATGATGCATCATAAATATGTTCCATGCCACCCGTCCGGCCACACGCTTCCCGAAGACGCTTCTGCCCATAGACACCTACGGCTCGCCCTGGAAGCGAACCAAAATCACGGCAGGACATCGAAAGCATTAATCACGGGGTGTGTTTGTGTGTGTGTGTTGTGCTGGAACATGCATGTTTGACAAAGCAAGCGCCAAAGCCACTTGTACCGGGCACCTGAGGGAGGAGGACACTACACTCCTGTCAACCCGATTCTGCAGACCGCCCGTCTAGCTTGGCTGGCGTTCACGACGATCGGGCGCAGTGCGAACCGGAGAAAAAGTGCATCACGACACGATGGACAGCAGGTCGCAGGTAGAAACCTTTGCCGGAGAGATCGGCGACCCTGCATGGACGCGCCGCGCGAATGTCGCACCCGAATGATTGTGCCGCCCACTGCGCGCCTACAACTTTCCAACGTTTGGACGCTTTTCGGGCCACCGTGCAGCAGCTGTTCCGGTGGGTCTCCCGCCGAGATGGGGCCGGGAGTGATTCCCGCGCGGGTTGAGCGGAATGTCACGACCGGGCGCATAGTTCAGCAGTGTACCGGTAAAACACTAATGACAGTGTTGGCCTGCCCCGACTCCGGGCTGCAGTTGATTGTTTCACGTCCCGTCCTCCCGAGGATCGTAGGAGATTGTCTACGAGAGAATGAGAAGGGCCGCCGAAGGGAACGTCTTAGAACGTCCGCGCGGAGACAAGAACGTTCCGCGCAATTTGACGTTTTGGGGTTAGAGCGTCGGTTCGCGAAACGCCACGATCGAGCGGGCACAAAGGAATCGGTACGCGGTGGGTATTAAGTCTCGGGGACACGAAAGCATGTGTTCCGCTGCTATCGAATCCAATTTTCTCAAGCTTTTAGCCACGCCAGGCTGCTCGGTAGAGAAGAAAAACGGCTCGATGGAGGAATGTCGCCGGGGTTTGCCCAAGAATCGAACGTAACCGCCCGAGCGGGTGTTCTAAGTCTAGGTCCTAACCTTCTCGGGAGTTTCGGGAGTGCTCCGCTTCTCTCCGCGCGTGGTGATTTATGGAGCACGATTTACAAAACCACCGTCAGAGCACCGATTAGTTCACGTTCCTGTAACTGTTTGTGGCAGGCGAGAGCCC
This sequence comes from Anopheles dirus, assembly GCA_000349145.1. Classification (NCBI taxonomy): domain Eukaryota; kingdom Metazoa; phylum Arthropoda; class Insecta; order Diptera; family Culicidae; genus Anopheles; species Anopheles dirus. The sequence goes on from KB672813.1 coordinate 4,271,107, forward strand.
TGTCTCTACCAGCCCATTCTCTGCCCCGGAGGAGCACGGAAGAATTTGCCTTTCGCTTCGACGGTTTTCGAGGCGACTTGTACGCGGCGACCTTAAGCGTGTCACGCGTGGACGTGTAATGGCGCACGAATTACACCGAAGATTATGTTTTGTGGAGTCCACAAACCACAAGGTGGGATGAGTTCATTTTTGTGTGAGCCCGTTCGTCGGGTGGATGCAATCAATCCACGCTTAATGCGTTCCACACCGTCCACAGTACCGTTGCGCGGTAATCGCGCCTCGGAAGCCACGGATTAGTGTCGGATTAGCCGCGCGTGAACCTGGCGTTGCGAGGGGATCGACAGGATGTTTTTGTCGCTCGCGAGCGCGCGGCTCTTGGCGGAAGATATGATCGGAACAGAAGTCAGCCAATGACATCATCTGGTGGTGATTAAAAGATCCCAATTCCAACGGTACGTTCTTGGGACTTGGAGCTTCTTAATCTGTAACGGATAAATTTTCACCTCATCCGATAAAGCTGTTCCTGTGCAAGGTTTAAAGTCACCGCTATAGAGAGGGAATTGTTTACGGTTGACTGAGCTCAATTCGTCACGGATTTTAAATGCATTCCAACAGCCCCAACATCTCCTAACAAAGGCACCAAATTCCACGCCCTTGCATGAGCTGCATGAGCAATCATTATCGACACCTCTGCACATATTGCTTTCTCTCTCACTCTCTCTCTCTCTCTCTCTCTCTCAGCCTCTGCCTTTAAAATGTTGACCTCAACGCGACTGGACACGATCCATTTGGCACGTCCGAGCTTGGGATGCGACGAGTGATCTGCCCGAGGCCCTTTCGATCAACCCTTTCGCCACGGCCCGGGTCGTGCACCGTTCCGGAATTTAATGGATGCGCGCGTGATCCCAGCGGCCGGCCCGAGCCCGTATCCGTTACCGATCTTTGGCCGGTCCATTACGTCTTTTCTAATTTGCGATTGTCTACCGAGCGGTGCGCGCGTACGCTTTCGGTTTATTCGGGCTCGGGTGGATGATCGCTGCCGGTTGGGCAGGTTATTGGGGATTATCTTTCTGCCGCGCACAGACACGGATAGAGAAACGGGTTGTGATCGGTATTGGAGAGAAGAATCGATTTGGGGGAACCTTTTGGAATCGTATCTGGGTACATGGATTATTCTATTGATTATCTGAAACGTTTTGTTTTGTTTATATTTAACTCAGAACCTCTGTGATACTAACGAAATAACAATTTTCTATGCAAAATCTCGTGATAAAATGATATTTAGGAAATATTTTTCCTGACAATATCGTTTCTTCGAGTCAAGTCTCGTTTCTTCAAAAATTAATCATTAGAGATCTATAGAACCCAGAAAGAGACCTGGCCTTGTTAAATATACAAAAATGGTGTTGTAATGCTTTCTGGTTTCAAAAAAACGTTCTCACTTTTCATTTTGACATTCATTACACACAAATTAATTACAAAGTTTATTGCTTTTATTCAATTATGAATTGTAATCAGTTTACTATTTCAACGAAACTCCAGACCAAATTTTGATCTAACCTGGAGTCATGCAACAAATAGCTCTGCAAAAACAAAATTATCTATATTTACTCAATTTAAGTTCACTTTTCAAACGATCCTGTTTATTGGAATGAATTAGTGACTTTATATTATAACGTATATATACGTTGTCCCAAGATCTCCTCATAAATCTTTCAATTAAACCATCCATTTTTACTAGCTGCTAACAAGTCTTTTTAATAATCTTATGGCCTTTTTAATAATCATACAGACAATTCTCAACCTTAACTGATCGTTTTGGTTACTTTATAGACAAAGGTAAATAAAGGATAAAAATCAACAACATCGTCTTCATCACAAAGCATGAATTCATTTTCATGAATGTCTAAAGTTTAAATTAAAATTTCATGAAGGATTCTCGCGGTGGATTATGCTTTCCTGGCGTGCGCAGCAAGACATTCGTGTTTCGGAAGTTTGGTGAACGGTTTGGCGCGCTCGGTTCGCCCTCGGCCCGCGGAACATCGCTTCTTTCCCGTTTCCTTGTCTTGTTTTTTCTTCATTATTTTGGTTGTTTTTCATCTCCCAGCCGGAATCAGATACAGGCCCCCACCTCCCATTTCCCTATCAGGTTAGAGGCAGATGAATAGAAAGACGCCCATTTCCCACCTTCACCGAGCCGGGCACACCAGCGTCCATCAAACGATCGTTCATTTTTTTTTTTGCTAGACGTCTTTAAGATTGAGCTGGCGTCCGGTTGCGTCGGGCACGGTTGCGTCGGACCTTCCGGTGGTTGCGACGCCCGTGCTCCAGCGCGTGTGCGAAAGCGAAATTGATCGAGTTATCTGATGAGTCATCTTTCACCGGACGGCTCCCTTGCCTTGCCTCGGTTGGGTCGGTGGAATTTTGCCTCGTGCCTTTTGTTTTGTGGCCCCAGCCGAACGTTTAGCTAAATTGAAAGTGCAGCCTACCGTTGCACCCGTCCGGGCCCGGTCCACCGCGGGAGGTAACCGGGTTTCGGGTTTAAATGGCTTTAAACGACCCCGTCCCGAATGGGGGTCGGTTGATCGTTTGCAGCTGCAGCTGCGGTTCGATTAAGATGGGCGATCGGGATAGATAGGGTTGGAGGATGCATGGGCGCGTCCAGGAGCACCGGCCGAAAGGTGAAATCGAGTGAACGGAAATTGGAAGGCAGCATGGTACAGGGAATTCGCTTCTTTTTTTTGTCTCTCTCTCGCGTTCCGTTGATGGACCGTTTGGTTGCAATTTAATTGAAAGAATGCTCGTTCCAGATATGCGCTGCAGAGGAAAACTGGATGACTTACTTACTTTAACTGGTATTAATGGAGAACAAAATCGAGATTGAAAGCTTAGAAGAAAAACTTTTTAACAAATATTTTTGAGTCACTCATCAGGCGAAATTGATTTCAATATCAGATCGGAAAAGGTCATGAAGACGCGGATCGTCCGTCCGTACCGGAAGAAAGCAATTTTCACAAACAATGCGCTATAAATTATGAGCACATTTCCCGGCGCCGTTCGAGCCGTATTTATCGGGATGATCGAAAAATTAAACCTTCGCACGGTCAGCGGTTCGTACGCAGCGCCGTGATGAGACGGAACCATCTGAAAAACGTGTTTCCAGCTCCGCATTAACCTCCGCGCTGATGAATCGCATTTGCAGGCGCGATAGTTGCGCGGCCCTGCGAGCAATGGCAATAAAATTGCCCTTTGTCGTTACATCGAATAGAGCCGTTAGAAATTTGCATTTCCCACGCCACGCGCGGCCGGCCCGACACGCGATGTGAGAAATTGCCATTTCACTGGCCGCGCCGAAGTTCTCCGTACCGTATGCCGCATTCTACGGCGGTGGTAATCGCGAACCGCGTTGGACAGCGAAAAGGTTGGGCTCATCTAGTGTGTGCTGAAAGGAAGAGCGTTCGAAAAAAGGCACTCTTGTTACTTCCCTTGAAATAAGCGAGCCAACCCTGAATCGTGCGTCTGGCGTATATTATGCACTGAAACTCAAACTTACACCCGCAACCAGGACCATGTGGAGCGCGCACTTTGTCACCGAACCGATCTCTGATTCCATTTCACGTAGGTGAAAGTGTCGACAGACTGTCCCGCTGGGACGGCCGGGCGGGACGGAGCGCTACCGGGCGGGCAATAAAGTGTCATAACAGCGCGCAACTACACACCGTCTGTCGTTACATCGCCATTACACCGGCGAGGTGGCGTGAACCCGGAGACGACACCGGGGTTGAAGTGCGACGCAGCGAACGTAACGAACGTACGAGGGCGTCAATGAATTGCGCCGACGTCGATGGGTCGATTAATGACGGTGGTTGTTCTAAGGTTCCCCCTTTCACTCGGCGCCGTGCGACGGTGGACGGAGCAATGAAATTATTTTTCAACAACTTACTTCACCAACACCGGGCTACCGGGCTACCGGGGGGTGATGGATGGTTCCGAACTTTCGTGCGCCTCGTAGGGCGCAGTTGGTCGAGCTTTGGAACACGGTCGGTGAGAGTGAGAGCGGCGAACAATGGTTCGAACAAGTGGGCATGCTGTTGTTGTAGGTAGTGCACACTGTGGAGGTGGAGCCGGTAATGAGAGACCGGTCAACTTTCATTGCTGGTAAATACATATTTTCTCGAAAATTTTAATCTAAGTAATAGCTTAAAGCCTTTTATGAGGTAAATTTCCTGGTAAATGAAGTTATAGTGGACACTGAAGGTGTTGTCTGTGCAATTGAGCTGCTTTACTTCTTCTTGAAGCAGGTAAACATTATGCTTGGTCCAGTAAATCCGTTTCAATCACAATTTCAGAGCCTGGGCATATAATTTTCGATTCCTTTATCGGAATAAATGTTTGAAATGATGATTTCATTGTTAAAATTGACCGATGAGTTCAAACAAAGTAAGTCAATTTGCCAATTCCTACGGTAATACCATGTTCACCATCAAATCTTTTGCTAGTGATCCAAAATCGGAACTCAAACTAGATTTTAGGGTGTTACTATTAGAACATTGGTATTGATGTTGAAAAGTTTCATACGATTTAACTTCTCAAAGCAATAGAGCACAAAGGTATTTTCGGAACTTGGGGAACAATGTTCATTGTCCAGTGCATTGTTATATCCATTTCTAGAGCAAAAAACACAAGAAAAATGAAATCGAAAAGTGAACTAATTTGAAAACCCTCTGAGAATTTGCCTGAATGGATTGGGTTGGATCTTAACAGATAAATAAAATGTGGACAATACAAATTCTTCAGTAGCAAGAGCAAGAAAAGTAACGAAACATTCTAAAAAATAAGAGTGCAGATGTTTGCAACCTACATCTACCTAAGTTGTTACCAAAGCGATTGATGCATTCCATTCCACCGGAACATTGGAAGTGGATTTCAAATATCCCACTGGGAACCAGCGAACATGACTTCCTCCAACTCCCCCCGAATGTTAAACCGTTTGACCCACACATGTTCTCGTGGCATGTCGCAGGTTCCAAAACGGCTCCCCGACCATTTTGCTACCTTGCCAGCACCCACCACTCGAACAACAGCAGCTACGCCGCTTATCTGAGATCTTAATCGTCGAAAAACTGCGCTCCGAGCGCACGGATCCCTCGGAACGGAGCGGACCGCGAGTGGAGATCTGATCTGCAGCTAAACGCTGCAAAGGTCACGCTACCGTCCCTACGGCCCGACCGGTGCTGCACCTGACATGGGCCAGGAATGTCCGTCCCATTTTGTCTCTCCTCTCTCTCCCTCCCATGCTCCGGGAAAACCCACGTCCGGTTGGCTACCTCCAGAAATGAATGAAATTGTTTCACCGTCTTCGCTGTAGCTCGTGAACTTACCCTCGCGGAGAGACGTGACCATAAGGAGCGGATCAGTCTTTTCCGCCAGTCATCGAAACACTTTCGCCCCGCCGTATCCAAGCTGTACGGGCAGGAACACGGGCGTCTGTTCGAGTTTCTAACACGTGTCCAGTTTCGTTGCAGTGCGTTTGGCGTTTTTCTTCGCCTCTTCTCCCGTTTGCTGCAACGCCGTCGTCGGATTTGTTCCGCTTCCTTTTCGGGCTCACGTTCTGCGAAACACCCACGCGAACGGTACCGACCGGCGAGCGTCGTCCGCACTTGAACTGCCACGATCGGCACGGATCTCTTTGTTTGTCTCGCGCTAAAATGTTCGTTGTCCGGATTTTAAACTTTCCTACAACGCGCGCTTTCGGGCCTGGCTGTGCAAAACGGGCGATCGTGACTCGGAGACCCCGAACTTGAGCCGGCGTCGAGGCGTCCGGCGAGTCGGCGATGAAAGTCCACTGCAGAGGGGGTTCGACGACCGCTGAAGACAGCGCCGGAGACTGTTTGCACGCACGCACGTGCAACCGCGCAAGAAGACGAACCCTGCAAACACGCTCGCACGCTCGTGCTCTCTAACCTCACTCTGAAGGGTGGCAGAAAAACGCGTTCAGCATACCCGCGGGTGGACTGGTTTGACTCGCTTCACTACCAGCTCCCAGCACAACACAGCCAGACACTCCACTCACGCACCAATACACCACGGGGACACGCACGCCGGCCAGCGAAAGCCGAGCAGCCGAGCAACGAGTTGGAGACGCGAACTGATCGCGGCGAAAACAGCGACTGAACCCGGTCGCCCTCAGCCGGGTTCGCGTCTAGGTGGCTGGGATGAGATCGCTCTCGCTCTCTCTCTCTCTCCCTCTTTCACGGCTTGCGGGCGGGCAACATCCTCCCGCCCTTGGACTAACGCCCCAGCGCAAAAAGCGAGATCAGGCGCACTTGAGTGCACGCTGGAAGATGGGACAGTGTACTGCACGGTAGAACACGACGCAGGCGACGAACCTCGCAAGATCTACTAGCGATTGGGAAGGAGCTAACGTGAGCGCGCGCGCGCGAGAGAGAGAAAGCAAACGATCAACGGCGAATAATTCAAGCATAATGTGGCAGGCGAATGTGCAGTTATGCTCCCGGTGGTGGTTCACAGCTCCAGCGCAACCCACGGTACATGTTATTACCAAAAATATATGTACGACGCTGCCGCGGGGCTGCGCACTCAGACTGGGTGCGAAAAGCAATTATCGATTGGCAATGAGTTATGGGCGATTATTACTGCATTTGCTCTGGATGCTGCACCCGGCGCGTCGGATTAGGCGGTACTCGGTGTTGGAGATGTGCAATCGACGGGCCGCGTAGGTCATTTATTGTATATCCACCGTGTGGAACCGTTTCGTGCGTTTGTTATTTATCGCACACGTGAACCTTTCGAAAGTACGAAAGTCGGAGGACTTTGTTGGGGATGTTGTTTTTCTTGTGCCGATTGTTGAAGCTGGAGGTTGTTTGACGTCACCCGGTGCAGCTGGCTGAAGTATGGAGCGAATCGTTGCCTCACAGCTGCCTGGTGCGGGATGGTTGGTAGCATTAGGAAATCGATACCGAACGGTAATTACTTGTCAATAGAACTGCCTCTTCCAGCGCAAAACCGCAGCCGTGTTCGACGATCAGCTCAGACGATCGTGTTCTGCGATTGGATGTGATTTTTGGTGTTGGAAACCGAGGATGGAAGAGTCATCCGGGAGGCAAATCCGCAAATGTGATCTTGCGCCCGTGCGTATGCACGTGTAATCGTCCATAACCACCACCACCACCATGTCAGGCACCACCTTGTGCGGAGGCAGGAAACCTGATCCACCTGAGTCTTGCTCAAACCTGCGCGACCCGCGCACAAGGTGCATCTGGTGGCGGATGTCTAAGTTCTGTACCAGACGTTCCGGCCCTTGCGAGAGAAGACTTCGTCTCGGGGCGGGCTGCAGACATACGTCGAGGCTCGCTATTAGCACAAAATGGGCACAATAAATAGAAACAATAGACGGAGCGGCGTGTCCCGAAGAAGCGAGAACCAAACGCCAAACGGGTGGCTGAAGCCACGGCAGATAACGGCGTTCGCAGAATCGACCTTTTGCAAGAAGACGGTCGGGGGGATCTTAGCTAACAAATTGCTGACATTGAATCGCAACACGGTATCCCCGGCGTATCCCTTCTCCCAAGACGTCATTACGCTGCCGACACCGCGGTGGTAGGATGTAATTTGCCGTAAGGCCCGGGTCGCAGCACGCAGCGGGCGTGTTACCGAGTGGGGGGGGGGGGGGGGGAAAACATTATTAGCACACCGATGTATCGTTTTATTTTAGTTTATTCTACCCATAAACGGGCCGTTAGACGGGAGGACGACGATCGGGAGGCGAAAGGCGTACCACTGCCGGCACGATCTGTTCTTCCGTCGTCCGTCCGTCGATCGTCCAACGCGTTCTAAGCGGCGTTGCATGATCCCTTTGCACACGCCTGAATGCAGCGTTATGTTTTGGTAAATGCGTTATTTCTCTTGCCAGCGTTTTGTTTATTACCGAGGGCAGCGTGGAGGCTGCGAAGTGCAAAGGATCTAAACCCCCGTGGGGTTTAGCCTGTGACTCGCCGTGCCCGCATGAGTGTGAGCTTCAGCAACATCCACTAATGCCCGCTAATGCCCCCCCGAGCGGGTCGCGAGTTTTTGGACACGGTGCAGTAAGCGGGTTTCTGCTGAGTTGAGCCGTTTTTTAGGTCATTAGTGTGCGCTCTCGTGTGCTCGCGCGAAACGCGGTGGAGGCACATTCTTTCGCATTGTTCTTCCAGCCTATCAACACAGCCTGAACAGACCGTGCAGGCGGGCAGTACATGTGTCGTTTCGAAATTCCTGGTACGGCGCGATAACACATCCCTGGCTTCGGCTGCCTCCGGGCTGTTTGCGCAACGAGCAGACGAAGCGTACGGTGTGTTATTAAATTTGAAGCTAATCCAATTCAGTTAACGAGGCTGCGAGGGAGATTTTGAGTGATGTTGTTTGCAAAGGAAGGAACATATTTAATTGCAACTTTTCTGTAAAGTTCGTTAAATTCACATGGCGTTTTCAAAAGCTTTTTGATTGCTCAATTTAACAATTTAGCCCAACCGGCAGCGTTGGCTCGTCTGGCTCACATAGCGTTAACTTTGATCAAATCGTTGCATGTTAAATCATTAATGCGCTAAAAGAATCATGTTTGTAATTCGATATGATGATACTTGGTACTTGGCCCAGTACGCATCCGGACATTTCAGACAACATTGTACAGAAAAACCTGAGACCTAGAGAAGGAAGAAACTTAAGAGTCCCAAAGTATCTACATATCAGCTCTGCAAAAGCAACAACATCTTAGTCCATCTGGTAGATGTCACTATCAGAACAAACTAAAGCAAGATGTGAATCGGACATTAACACCAAGTGCTACAGTATGTGACGTTAGATATATAAAGTTGTCAAAGAGACAATAATAAAGTTAAACAAATTATATTTGGAATCATTTCAACTCCAACTTTACAACAATATTCTACAGATTCGGCTGATTTTTTTTTCCTTATTTGATAAAAGTGTTCCAAGGAAAGAATCTTCAATTAAACGAAGAGGTGAAACCCGAATCCTAGCATAAATGCTTCAAGAAGGTTGGAATACATGCACGTACGACTATGAAAGGAGATTCTTTTAATGAATAAATATGCATATCTCACAAGCCAAACTTCTCAACTAGGATGGGAAGATATTAAGTGACGTATTCGTCGTTACCTTTTGTCCTAGGAAGCAGACCGGCCGGTCTTACCAATGATCTTCTCGGTCTTAAACCGGAAATATGAATTAGACTATCGGTATTATAGCTATTTATTGTGTATCTCCATATAATCTGAGACCCCTGTTTTCCTTTGCTTTGCTTTAACTTAGTAAACGACAAAAAGGGAGGTGATCAAAATCATTCCATACTTCCAAACAATGTACTCATGTCAAATGTGGCCCTGATATTGAAGTTTGAAGCGTCAGAAGAACAGTCACGCTAAGTCGATATGATCACACCATAAACTCAGCTCACCGGAGTGTCGAGAACTTCTCATCGCAAAACCATATTTACGAAATGCGAGAACGGCTCATAATCACAATCTGAAAGGTAAACTTTCTCACGATCACCACCACCGTCGTCCGGATGTATCGCGTAATCGCGTTTTCTTGCTCGCATCTTCCTATCCCAACCGATCATCATCATGGTTGTTATGGCGCAGGGCGCAAAAATGGCTCGGATGTCGAAAAGGCAAACAAAGCGTCAAACAGCACTTCTTCGCAGCGCCACGTCCGCGATCGGCACAACCCCGGGTGGGTTGCTGGCCGCGACACCCGCCGTCGCCGTTTGATGCTGTCACAATCGGCACACTATAATTGCACCGGGCTGCGGATTCGACTCACTGCCGGCACTACGCGCGTCACATAATCGCAGAGGCGTCGCACGGTGGAAGCTGTCCGGAGGTGGTCCACTCGGTTGCTTGGGTGTGCAGATTTCGGGCCTTTTTTGTTTTGTTTTGTTTCCACCGCCGTCAGCACGCGAGATCGCTTGCCACGGGCACAAATTACAACATCGGTGCACTTTTTGTACGTCCCGTCCCGGGTCCCGGGATTTGGAGTTCCTTCGACCGACGGGTCGGGACACCACTCTCCCCAATCGGTTTGGGAAGGTGCAGTGGTCGGTTTTTTGTCTTCGATCTTCGAGTGCTCCACACCACGCCGTGATTGATTCCGGCCAGGTTGTTATGCTTATTTTTATTACCTCAGCCCTCTCGAATGTACTCCACCAGCTCGAACGGCGAATTGGCAGCGCACCTTTTGCACACTCGACCCACTCGCTGGCTTCGCTCCGTGCCCGTACAATAACTCGCATGTGGAATAATAAAAAACCCTCACAAATTAGAAGTTATGCAGATTTGTTATGGCTGGCCGTGTGGTCGGTCCCGCCGAGCGTAGGACGCGACATCTTCCGCGCCGCTTCCAAATGCATGATTTATGAGCATGCTCACGTCCGCGCGCAGATCGCGATGATGGCTGGGCAGCGAGCGGCGAGCAGTTGATAGATGTGCGCGGTCCGATTCGCGAGCGGGCGCGCGTTACGTTTCCAACTGGAAGCCAGTTGTGTTGGTTTCATCGCATCACCGGCCCATCCAACGCGCGTCCAACGCTCGGGGCCCATTAGCTGAGCTAGTTTTCGAAAGGTTGCCAATGCCCCGATCGCACTCGGAAGATCGCACGGAACAGACGCGTGGAAGAAACGGGCCGGAAGGGAGGGGAGCTTTGGAGGAAACGGAAGTTACGGATGCCGGACAATTATGCAATCGGAGCAGATCACATTCGATACCGGTACCGGTGCGAAATGAAAAAAAAACCGCGCTCGAATGGTGTCCCGTGTCTGTCGCTTCGCCCGCGGCCTTTGATGGGAGCACTGTTTGGTTTGGGAATTTCACCCGGTGGTGCCCGTAAGGGCGTGTGTGTGTGTGTGTTGCTTCGTTTCGATGTTTTCGTTCACTTTCTTCCCCCCTCGAGAGCTGCAAATTCCAAAGCACCTTCCAGTGCGGGGTGCGATCGGTGTGCGTGATGATGCAATCGGCCACGGGCAACACCCTCGGATGAACGGACCGGGCGTGAGGGTTAGTTCGTTGGCCTTCGGTAAGCGGTAAGCGGTTTCGGGGAGAAATGGCGATCGTGCGGCGTGTTTCAATGTCAGTGAACGCCGGGTGGTGCCATACTGTCCGCCGTAGAAGCGGCTGTTGATTTGCGATGCTGTAATGGGAGCACTCTGTAGCTCGAGTCAGGGATCGCTAGTCATAGAAAAGTTGGAAATAGTAATTAAGATTCCAAAACTTGGTTTACAATCTGATTGCATCATCGAGTAACCTCTCAGAACACTCAATCGCTACTCAATAGTGTCGTGTTGTATCCGACTTTCCTAAGGCGGAAAAATCTTTGTAAATCAGGAGAAGGAAACTTTGAAATAAGAGGACATGAGAGAATTAGTTGAAATTTGGTACCAGTACCGTCGTAAGAGACCGATGCTATTAAGAACTCATTTCCGAGTCACCCAACATTTAGAATGGAACCTCTCTAACCAAGTTGTTTGTATATTCTGCAAATGGGTTAAGGTTCTACTTCCAGTTTATCCGTCTATCATCCGAAGAAAGATGGAAGTATCCTGTAGAAGTTGGACATTGTACAAGGCTAGTAGTGTTAGCCTATATGAATCATATCTTGAAGCATATCTTGTACCTGATTTTGGTTGCTACTATCGTGAAGCTCATTTGTATTCATTGTAGATACTTCAAACTTTAGGCTAGAAAACACTCACTGTTCTGTGTAAAGTCCTAATGATTTATAGTCAAATTGTTTACGGAATATGTGCTGATCTGCAATTTCAATCAAAATTAGTTTAAACTTTTTCAAGATATTTTTAGACTCATAGTTTCCACCTTTAGAACCAACACTAGAACTCTGTTGAATAGGGCTAACATCCTCAATTTGGATTAAAATATGTACTAATAAAAGCTTTATATATTTTGTCAAGGATCAAGAAGTTATTCTAAATTCCAAACGTCAAGATTCCATTTCACCTGTAACTTATATTTTTGGCTAGAACCCGACTTACGTAGGTATATATTTTTATCCTCTTGTAAGTGTCCAAGAAATAGTACTAATGGCATCAAAAATGCATCACCCGTCAAGTGATCGCTGCCAAGCTCTCGCGAAAGCCGCGAATTGGAATGTCGCTCAACTCCACCAGCTCCGTCCATCGATTGCGTAAGCGGAGCGGCAGATTGCTCAATGGAGAGCACACACATTGCGCAGCAGCAAAGAGGCCGACTAGGCCGACTTCGGGAACAGGATCGCGCAGTGCGCACGATCAACCCCTCTAATAGGGATCGTATCACTTGTCGGTCGATCGGTCGGCGAAGGAATTCCTCCACCGGCCATTAGTGTCGCTTTCGTTCCGATTGCATCAGGCACGGCACGGCGGCCAGCTAATCGGTGTTATTAGATTTGGCGTTATTCAATTAGGATGCAGGTGTATCTGCATTTCCGCAGGCCCGATTCGATGCGCCGAAGGGGGGTGATTCTGTCCGCCGCGCTGGAATGAGGCCGGGTTTTTCCCCCGAGTTGTGTTTGTGCGACGGTATCATTTCGCGCCGCACTCAATTAAGCCGGCCGTTGGCACACCTGACGGAGCCGGGCAGGATGTTTGCCGAGCCCGATGGGTTCGCTGTTTACTTTGGCGATTTGAGTAGTGCGTTCGCGTCCAGTCCTCCGGGTCCACCTGCAGCGCCGCAGGTGCACGCCAGTCCGAGAGGTGTCAGAACGCTTATTTCGCACGATCAGCCATGCGATCTGCTGGGGCTTCTTAATGCCACTCGGTGCAAGAACGGACCGCCGCGTAAATGAACCAGGACAGTATGACACGCGGAAACGTCCCGACTGACGCGTGAAATTGACGAAGATGAAGGAGGCGAGAAAACGAAAGCGATCGCTAAATCGCGCCCCAGTGCGATCGGAGCATGATGACTCGGCAGGAATACAACAACAGCAGCAGCAGCAGCAAAAAAAGAAGAAAAGGAAACTTTACCCCCGATCATGTGGCGCTCGCTTATTTCGCGCGTCGACATTAAGCCTCGCACCGAGAGAAAGGTCACGCAGCGTCTGGCCAGGCACGTTCGTTCCGTCGAGGGGGCTTATTTGCGTTCGAAGGGACGCCTGGACACTCTCTGGAGGAGCAACGACAGGGTAAAAAACACCGTAAAGAAAACAAACCAGGAATCGATGACCGACGCAAAGTGTTCTGTCACGGCGATTAATGCGCGTCGGGAGAATGAAGATCGAGTGGGGCCCTGCTCGAGGTGCTCGGGGCACTGTTATTGATACCTGTCCCGGGCGTGCTGGACATGCGCCGCACGATCACGGTGCGATACTCGGAAAACAATCGCGAACGCGAGCGTGGAAAATCGATTCGGAATATATCACTTCCGCGCTCGGCATCTGCCCTGCCTCGAGGTGTCGGACTTAACGGGGTTTTCCGGCAGGGAGTCATCAATAGGTCCGGGCTCACCCACCCCCCTTACCAGTGTCGCATTAATGAGGGTTGCTCCGGCGATCCTGTCCTGCCGGGCCGATTTAACTTCCTTTCCCGTTTTACAACCCGGGCCCGGTGTAACGGGACTGTTTGCGAAATCGAATCGTGCTTCGAAGCCATTTTTCCTCCTCGCTGCCGCTTCAATTAATTTCGTCTGTTTGCTTAGACTGCAGGGGCGATCGCGCGAGGGCTCAACCCGGCGTGGAAGACGCTTCGGACGGTTATTTTTAGCGGTGAGCCGTGCGCGCATCCTGCACCCAACCCGGCCCATTAGCCGCGTCCGTGTCGTGTCGTGTCGAGATCGAAAGAATAATCGATTTTTGGAACGCAAATTCGACGCTCCGCTGGGACGGTGCACGGAAAGCGAAAGAGAAGAAGGAGAAAACAAGAGTGCCACCCCACACCCCGCTAGACCTTGAAATTGCAAGCCGCGATTCCCGAATCCCGACGCATAAAAAGGACTTTCTTATTAATTACTTTCTCCTGCGATCGTCGACGGCCGGGGCGAAAACTGGGGCTGAAATGGATAGCGAAACTTGCCGGAAAGTGGCCGCCTCTGTCAGGAAGACTGTCACGATCACGCGCGTCCCACCGGCGGCGGGATCATCTGCCTCTGAAGATCTTGCTTCGCGTCCCAATCGACGAAGGCTTCGCGGGAATCGTGCGAATCGTGATCCTTTTCCTCCCGTTCGGTTTCGATTTCTTTCAGCACGTCCGCGAAAGTTGACGATAAACCCATGCTTTCGACAGCGAAAGGGCGTGCGTCGGACACGCTTTATTGCTTCACCCGGCCACCGTTTCACACCTTCGCCGGCAGCTTGATCGTGACGGATTTCGTTTCCAGATACAGCTCAATGCCACTGTAGCCGAGCTCGCGGCCACTTCCGGACTGCTTGTAGCCCCCGAACGGTGTCGTCGGCACCACGTAGTCGTAGCAGTTGACCCTGGAACGGATATCGGTGGTTAGAGCGTTTGCTGCTTCCGGCGCCGCCTTTACAGGCGGCACTCGCACACTCACCACACGGAACCCGCCTCGACCGCGTTCGTAAAGGTGATCGCGGTGTTGATGTCCTTCGTGACGACACCCGCCGCCAGCCCGTACTCGGTCGCGTTCGCCCGCTCGATCACCTCGTCCAGCGTGGCGAACTTCAGGATGCTCTGGACCGGGCCGAAGATTTCCTCACGCGCGATCGCCATCCCGTCGGTGACGTTCGAGAACACGGTTGGCTCGACGAAGTAGCCGACGGTGCCGGCCCGCTTGCCGCCCGCCTGCAGCTGGGCGCCCTCGGCTTTGCCGGATTCGATGTAGCCGAGCACCTTCTTGAACTGCTCCTCGTCCACCTGCGGGCCCTGCTGCACGCCGTCCTGGAACGCGTCGCCCACCTTGCGCTGGCGGGCCATCTCCGCTGCCTTCGCCACGAACGCATCGTAGATGCCGTCCTGCACGAACGTGCGACTACCGGCGCAGCAGTTCTGGCCGTGGTTGGCGAAGATCGCGTTGTGCGCAATCTCAACTGCTTCATCGACTAGAACGGGAGGTTAAACCGAAAGTTTGGATAATTTCCGGAACGTTCTCGAAGTTGGAAGTGTTTCACCCATACATGCATCTACCTCAAGCTAACTTTTTCAAAGATTTTCTTTAAGAAGGATTTCAAAAACGAGTGATGTAAGTGTATATCAGAAGATATCACTTCTCTTCAACATGTCTTACTCATTTGTCTTAGCTATTTTGTTTGCTATGACTTTGTAGTGTTTGTAGTTCGAGCAATATCCGAATCAAAGTTTTCAAAATGTTGTTGCCTCCCTCGAATTTAGAGCCTTTTACGAGCTCCACCTCCAGATACTTACGGTTGGCATCGTTGAAGATCACCAGCGGGCTCTTGCCGCCCAGCTCCAGCGAGACCTTCTTCAGGTTCGAGGTGGACGCGCCGTTCAGGATGATGCGCCCGGTCTCGACCGACCCGGTGAACGCCACCTTGCGGATGTCCGGGTGGGCCACGATCGCGGCCCCGACCGTCGGTCCGAACCCGTTCACGACGTTGACCACACCGGCCGGAAATCCGGCCTCCTTCGCCAGCGCGGCCATGTGCAGGGCACTGAGCGGCGTCTGTTCGGCCGGTTTCAGCACGAGCGTACAGCCGGCCGCCAGCGCCGGGGCCCACTTCCACGTCAGCATCAGGATCGGGTAGTTCCACGGGATGATCTGGCCGACGACGCCGACCGGTTCCTTCCGGATGTACGTCAGGACCGGGCCGTCCGACGGCACCGTGCTGCCGTGGATCTTGTCCGCCCAGCCGGCGTAGTAGCGGAAGGTGTCGATCGCGCAGTTGATGTCGAACACCGAGTCGCCGAACGTCTTGCCGTTGTCGAGCGACTCGAGGTTCGCGAGCGTATCGATATCGCGCCGCATCAGGTCGGCCAGCCGGTTCAGCAGGCGGCCCCGGCCCGACGCGTCCATCTGGCGCCAGGGGGCGGTGCGGGCGTACGCCGCCTTCGCGGCGCGCACCGCCGCCTCCACATCGTCCCGGTCACCCTCGGCGACGGACGCGATCGGCTGCTCGGTGGCCGGGTTGAGCGTCGCGAACGTTTTGCCACT
Organism: Anopheles dirus; assembly: GCA_000349145.1. Taxonomy (NCBI): domain Eukaryota; kingdom Metazoa; phylum Arthropoda; class Insecta; order Diptera; family Culicidae; genus Anopheles; species Anopheles dirus. The sequence continues at coordinate 4,287,243 of KB672813.1, forward strand.
CTTCGCGTCCACAAACTCGTTGTTGATGAAGAGCTACGGAAGAGACGGATAGAGAGAAATCGGGTGAGAAAGGAGGCGAATTCCAACGGATATTTCGCGTGCATGCGTGCACCCGAATATTATCCCAAACCCAAATGAAAAAAAAAACCCCAAACGGAGGGCGTGCAACGCTCATTACGAGCAGCGTGATTTATATCCCGATGAGGTAAACCGTTCTATCGGTGTTCCCCCGGGAAGGTGTGACCCGGACCCGGACCCGAGACGGAGACACTCGTCCACACTGCCCTCAATTCCGTGCCCGCCAAGGGCGTCGCCAGCCGTCGCCGCCAGCCGAGGCGACGATTATAATAAAAATTATGAAATTAAGTTATTAAGTCGAGAGATTTATGAAGCGGAAAACGGCCGTGTATCTGCGACCGAGTGGCGTGTCCCCGGGTGAACGACGTTGGCGACAGTTTATGTGTTGTTTGCCTGCTTTTTTTTAGCGCCCCCTTTAGGGTGGCCTTTCGGAGACCTGTGAACGGTCCGTGCGCTTCGTTAGGTAAGGCCCCTGTTTTGCATGCCGGCTCGATTTCGCGTATCCTGCACGGCAGGATCGGTCAGGAACCGAGACTATACATTGTACTCCCGCACCGGGAGAACAATAATTTGGCCAGGTCGTTTACTTGTCTTTACTGCCTTGGTTTGCTTTTTTTCAGTCTCTTTCTCTGTGTCGCAGGAGCTGCATCTTGTTGCTTTTTGCAATTTCTTTTCGCCGTTTTTTCTCCTCCCCGAAACCCCATTTGGCGACATATCGAGAAGCTCGCGGGCTCTCTAGCAGAGTGAAATGGTTCGGTTTTAGGGTCAATGGGCGATCGGCTTCGGGCCGATATGAGGGCCGCAGCGACGGCTGCAGCGCGACAGTCGCCCCTTGTCGCCACGATGCATGTTATAGTTAATTGCTTTGGCACAGTATGCAATTTTTCTCCGGTTCGGCCATCGTATCCGTATCCCAAAAAGGACGGTTTTCTTGGTCGGTTTTGTTTGCTTTATGGAATACCCACTCCACCTCCAGGGCGACCTTTGCCCCTCGGTTCCGTCCGTTCGGATGCGCCACTGGAATGGCTTAGGGAGCAACACTCGACCCGGGGGGGTGGGTGATGTAACCGGATTCGGGCCGGTGGTGGTTTCCGTGCTGGGTGATGAATGTGAGAGTGTTGCTGAGCTGAAGTGGGTCAGCTCCAGGCCTGCTCCAATACAGGGTGCTGGTTCGATTGTATTTTTGTAATGGGGAGCATTTTTTAAAACCAACGCAACGTTCATCCATGAGCGATATCGAAAATCCTACTCATAGGGATGGTTTGGACAGAGATGCAGTGGGGTGTTCTATGCAATAAAGCAGCATGAATGTGCCATGTGATTCCTACATGAAACCACAAACTGCGCTATCAATTTATCGTATTTATTGTTGTTAATTGCCATTGAAAGAAATGCAGCAATTGTCAATTGTTTTAATTATGTATATTACTTTTAATTCTCTATCTCATTACATCGCTGACCAATTAACTGGGGTAGATAATTCTAATCGATTTTTTTATATTCTCTAAGCACCATTAGATTGATTTAAGAATAAATGAAATGGGATTTAAAGTGGAGACCAATCCTTTGCTCTTTTCACTTGCTTCGGCAGAAAAAAGGATTAAAAAAAAATATAAAAAAGAATAAAAAGTTGAACATATCTTTCATCTATAATCTATAGATAATGCATGTATAGATAAGTTCAGCGTTTGTAGACAACTTTCAGTGCTCGTTTAGTTGACTTAGTTGTCGAGATACTTTATTCTTCGTACATAGTTTTTACTTCATATATGTTATATCCTTCCTTCCATTACATTCGACTGTTTAGTATTTAATGTTTCTTGTGAAGAGCAATGATGATAAGTGCTAAACATGTTTAATGGTTCTACCATCAAACCATTTTAACGAAATCATAATTATATACATAAGGAAAAATCGTACTTTACTACTTCTATTTACTACTTCTCTTTACTACTTCACTTTACTACATAATTTACTACTCCTCTTCGTTCAAAGTTAGGATTTTTTCAATGATTTTTCCCCACAAAAGGAAAGACATGCTCTAAAAACTCTGTCTGTCAGCGCACTTGGGCCAACATCAACTGCAACCATACCGTTTATAATAAATAAAATAATAATGTCTTATTTCACTTTTCATTACTTTTAACAGAATTATTCCCAGAGAGGCCCACTTTCTCTTAAGACTCAAACGGAAACGAATGGTTTGAACCCGAATTTAGCGTCGAATAAAACTGAAATCTTTACGATAATACAGTGCAAGTTACTGTCCGCAACAAACTTGTGCACCCGAAACAGGCCGGGGCCACCGGGTCAGCAGGCCACATCCAGTAACATCGCGGCGTAGCTGACGTAGCGTGTGCATGTGCCGGCCGGAGAAATTAGTGTTAAGACATAATTTCTTAATTTTCCACGCTCGTCGGCTCGCGCAACCAGGCGCAGGCTGCTACGCCACATCTGGGCGGCCAACCGAAGCCTTGCCTTGGCGCAAAATTTATGTGCCAGCTTATAAAACCGTCCACCCCGGACACGAGCATATGGGCGGCGGTCACGAGATAATAATAATTAATTTTTGGCATCAACGCTTCCTCTTACGCGTGTTTGCGTGCGCATCCACGTCAAGGCAGGGCCGGCTGCCTACCTAGACGCAAGAAGAAGAGGCATGCACTTTGCGGAGGATCTCGCAACCGAACAGAAGCCGAAGCAAAGCCCGCCGAATCCGTTACCACCCGGAGGCCATATGCTGATGCTGAGCGGAGCATCCTTTGATGGCACAACATTCCGGCACCGTCGAAGGACTGCGTGAGTCCCTATTTTTGTGCTCGGTGTGGCAAAGAAGCCGGGAGAAGCGCGAACGGAAGACAAATCACATCGGCACGGCACGTACGTTATTTAGCAGCGAACGATGAGCGGGATTGAGCGTAAGAAAGTACAGAAAAAAAACCACAGCCTCAAAGAACACTTTTCTCACCATAAAAGGCGGCGCAGGTTGAGACACGATACGCGGCTACCGGAGGTGGGACGAGGTAAAGAAAGCTGGGAAGATAAACGACTTAAGTAATGCGATACGATTTAACGCGATACCGATGCATGCCAAAGCAAAACTTATGACCATGCGCGTTTGCAACTGCGCTGATTTGCGATGCGTGACTCGGTCGGGACGCGCAAACACGCGAATCGCCAGCGTTCCCGTTCGTTCGTTGGTTGGATGAATGACTGGAATCGGATCGATCTACACACACACACACACACACACACACACACACACATACTGTTGAGCTTATTTATCACAGCCCAAAGTACGCTCTTCATCGATCGATCGCGTTCGCAAGGAGAGGACATTAAATCTTACATTGTTTATGTGAGCCAAGCCTTTTTTTTTTGGGGAGTGATGTAAGTTTGTTTATAGCACACCGATTCGGTCGACATGTTCTACCGAACCGTTCATAGTCTACCGAAACCACACGTAGTTGATCGCGGAACTGTGCATTATTTAATGGCCGTGACCGAATCAATTTGGTAAGATATTGGAATATATGAAATGGACTAGAATCAAATTCTCGTACAGATCAGCGAACATGCGATCAGTGAATGTTTCATAAACTTCAAAAAGCTCAATTGATGAACTATGCCATAATCAGTCATAATTAAGTATGAATTGGAGTAGTTTCTTTGGTTATTCATAAAGTTCATAGGATTGCTCCTAGTAAAAGGGTAGTCTTAAGGCAGTATGTACACCACTAAAAGCATCAATCAGGTGATATGGTCAACAGTATGTCAGTACCCGAAATTGTCCAGAATCTGCCCAATATCGCCTGCATATAAGCCTGGAGTAATATGCTGAACAACAGTCAGACGTAAGCTGAACAATCATCTCTATCTGATGGCGAAAAGGAAGATCCAACATAAAGCTCTCGTAGCAAGTCTTTCCTCTTCTCATAAGTGTTCAATGTATTACAATCCACAGTGTATACAAAAATGTTGAACATATGATTCCTGATCCGAGGATATCCAAGAGTCGAATCTAATTAGACATTCTTTTTATTATAAACATGTATAGAATCCCTTTAATTGTTTAAGTTGTACTAGAATTATTTGACGTAGTTACTCATGTTGACTACAGAACTTTCAATATGTCATATATTTCAAGTATTTGTTTAAATAGCTAATGAAAATATTCTAAACAAGTACAATCTCACGATCATTTCCTGGCAACAAACACCAAGATAACGCGTAACAAGAATTGCCACTACTTTCTTTAATTTGGGCTAATTTTCATTGACCTGGAACAAACAAAAGCCGTCCGATCTAGGCCCGAAAATCTCACTTTCAACCACCGGCTATAGATCAATTTTCGGGCGTGCACAAAGCCGCGTTTCAGAATAATGTTTTCTCGATGCCCCCGGTTGCCCTTTTACCCACTCCCGGTCGGAAAGCGGTCGGCAGTCATAACCATTCCCGGCTCGCGCTCACTCGAAGCCCACCGTAGGTTGTTTCGCCACGGGACAAAAGACAAAAGATGGCATAAGAACCCGCGCACGGGGCTTACGTAAGCAGCCGCCACCACTCGATCCGTGGGCGCACCGAACCGAACAAGCGAACCGAACTTACGCCCGGCCCCGATGGAGTAATTATTCGCATTCGAAAAAGGGCGCACGAACGTTGTAACATTACAAATGAACAGAGCACGGCAGCGCAGGCAGCCAGGTCGCCAGGCTGAGTCGAAATCGAAAAAAAGGGCACTGGATCTCGTGCCCCCGCCCCATCGCACCCACCAGCGGCCGCGATTTGCGGCTGGAAACAAATGGTTCGCCACACGGTGAACTCCACCGTGCGCGAAAATGGGAGACAAATCGGTTGCACCTCAAAGTTCAAGCCCCAGAGGAAGGACGGTTCCGTGGAAATGAAGACATTCGGAGGGGTTCGCCTGGTTGGTTGAGCAAGCGATCGCGTAAGAAAGGGCGAGTTAAGGATGCGTCGGAACCGTCGTCGGGTCGCGCCATCGAGAGGGAGGCGAGCCACACTCACCCTGTTGTCAAGCACTTCATTTCTCCCAGCGTTAAGCACAATTAAGCCATTACTGATAAGGTGCGCTCAATTAAACGGGCGCGCTGGAAAAGGAGTGTGCGACACACCCCGCCGGCCAGTGTACATTAGGCCCGGCTATCTTTCTTTCGGTAATCTTCCGAGCCATGGCAGCGAAAATCGATCGACTGTTTGCCCCACCGATAAGCGGGGGGAACAAAAGAGAGAGAAAAAAACAAATTCGTACGCTTGTTTCCGACCCGGCTCAGAGCTCGGTGTTCCCCCTGCTGGGGCTGGTGACAGATTCGGCTATCTAATCGCCCATCACGCGATGACAGATCCTGCACGCATGGTCAACAAATCAGAACGGGCGTCGATCATGCCCAATGCGGGAGCGGGTGGTAAAAGGGAAAGCTACGGCTCATTTACGTCGCACACATACAGAGCTGCGATTTCATGATCGCCGGGTGAAATCGTGCCAATGATGCGGGGACCACTGGCGGCGCGAACCCCGCTGTCGGAGTCTTTTGGACCCCGGCCAGAAGGGTTTAATGTCCGCAGCGATTCAAACACAGTTGCAGATAGTGATCGGGCAGATCGGAGATCCGCTCGGACTGACTCGGTGGGATCATTGTTCGGACGATCGGCACGGATTAGCACCACGCGGTCGAGCTGGAAGCGTCCGATTCGAGGCAATTAGAAGATAATGATCGACTTTGCCGTAGTTCGATCGGGGATGCGGTAAGAACGCGATTTGAAAACCAGTTCGTGTGGAAGAGTAAGCTCCAGTGTGAGCGAGATGAGTCGCAGTCGAAGTTTGGGAAGGGATTAGCCCAATCGTGGTTGCTCCAAGGGAATTAGGTTAGTGGGTGAAGCTGAAATTGCACAGCCCACAGTGAGGATGTGGAACAACGACCGGAACTATGTAGTTAAATGTTGAGCAAATATTTATAGCGGAGGTAGGGATTTTTATTCTCCCGAGGTTTAGAATCAATCTGAAATATTGATGAAGTTTTATTGCCGTGCTGTAAACAATGGTTTGGTTATCTTTAAGCCTTGCTACCGTTTCGAGTGGGCCCACAAGCAATTAAGCGCTGCGAGGAAACGGTTTCAAGTGAGCTTCGTGTTAACAGTAACGGTCGACTGAACCGAATGCTCTTAACCTTCGTTTTTGGAGCTAATGGACACCTTGAAGGTCATGTTTGTCATTAGCTTGCGTTATCGGGTTCGAAAGCACATACCCTCGCTGCAAAAGTAGTAGTCCGTAGCATTGTGATAGGTTGGGGATTCTGATAGAAATACTCAGTACTATTCTTCTTCGTTGGCTAAGATTAAGTCTAACATTTCTGGCTTTCCGGGGGAGTCATTTGAACAAAACATGTATTAAGATGGCTGGCAGTGTTAACACTTATGAACTGATCGTGTACATTATGACTCTTGTTTGTTTGTTTAAACGGTAACTGTTGTAAAACTCGTTTAATTACTAAAATTATATCCGGAAGGTTATGTAGAATTGCCGTTTTTTTAGCTTGGGAAGTTTTTTAATATGACCGAATCATCTTCTAGCTTCGTATCCTTCGCTTTTATTATTAAAATCAGATTAATGTAAGAAAAACGTCAGAATTGGTTGAGTTCCAATACCATGCAAGAAAGTAATTCAAAATTACAGCAAAAGCAAACAGCAAAACAAAACAAAACAACCAAGAAGGCCAAAAAGATCAACCAAAAAGACATTACAGCAATCATATTAAATCGATTTGGGCAATAGCCCTTCATATCGTTTCATTTCCTTTGGCACAAACAAGTTCTTATTCAGGCTTTTCGCACATTTTTTCGACCAATTTAGCAAAGATGCAGGTTGTAAACCGCTGATGTATCTTTTATGTACTCACACATCTCGCAATCTTTTAGAATCTCATAAGCTGGTGTCTATTAAGCTAATCCATAACTAAACGACCACTGGAACACTCCGCTTCGCTTCGTATGCGCTTGGCAAACATGGCATCCCACGGGCCCAACGTTGATAATCGCACACGGCTTCCTCACTGTCACGAAATTCGTCACTCTGCAGCTTCCTCTCGCTTTCGCTTTCAATCGCGCGCGCACACACACACACACTCACTCTCGCCCAGCTCACAGTCGCGCCTTCCGGCGACACTAAAAATACTTTCACCCACGACTTCCACGACTTACCTTGGTGTATTTGATTTCCTGATTAGGATTCGCCATTTTGCGCACCGGCGGTCAACAGATCACAACGGGTGGGAACGACACGGAATTCACGCTGCTTGCCAGAACGCGCCTGCAACCGGACTGATATCGGCTGGCGGCGACGGCGGCCGATGCTCCCAGCGCTTGACGGTGTGCCGAATACGCGGCGCGTCCCAAGGCCAAACTCCGTTGTCACGACGACCAACGTAACGATAGTGGTGATGCTGCGGGTTAGTTCTCGCTTTCGGACTGTCCACAAATACAGCGGCCTTCTTGCCGCACGCGGAACGCCGGCGTTGCCGGCGTCGTGGTGTGGCGTGGATGCGTATGTGTTATTCTTAGCGATAGCGCCACCGCACGACCCCAGCCGAACCGCTCCGATAAACGGCTTCTGACCGTGTGTGCGTGTGTGTTTGCACTAAACCACTGACCGGGACCGGAGTTTCGCCTGATAGCGATGTTTACAGTGGACCCATCTGCACGCGGCACCTGCTAATTGGATGCAGCGCACGAAACCTTTCGAAATTGGCTGTTTGCTGCTTGCGCACACAGTGCAGTGCCGGCGTCCGCCGCCCGTGTTAGGCCGGCTGTTATGTCTTTCTGCGGTGAGCCGAAGAAGAAACTATTAAACCTCCATCCTTCACAAAGCACACGAACGGCGCGATTTTAAAGATTCCAAACGAATTTACCGCTCACAAACCGGCGCGCTACGTTTCGCATGATTTACGATTACGGTGGCAAAATGTGCATTGCAAATGGTAAACGCGTCGTTAAACGTCCGGGGCTTTTGTTGACATCGGGTCGGTGTTTTGGTCGTTCTGCGCATGACCGTGACCTTGGCAGTAGAGGCGTCTTTGACAGGCACCAAACAAGATAATTTAAAGGGGAATTTTAATTGCCCCCTAAGGTTGATGTGTGAATAGCCAGAATGGGGCATTGAATGTTGAAATAAATCAACATATAACAGTTGGGGTTATGGAGCACATAAAAGTAGATCTAGCTCTTGCCAACTAAAAGCAATGACTTCAATTCAAACATATTGTATATATTTTCGGAAGTTCTTGTTCACACATTCTGTTTCTCATATGTTTTAACTAGTAATGCTTTCTATAACACTTCGTTATGACACATAGCTGTATGAATTATACTGAAGATTTTGCAGACATCTTTTTACCATTTTCTACCAGCTTAAATTGTCATTCCTTAAGGCAGTTTTCCAATAACGAATTTTCATTCTTTGCAGTTGCAAATTGTAGATCTACCTTAAAAAGTTCTTCAAGAATCTCACCGATACTCGTCAGAGTTTTACTGTATGGAGACATTTCATTCCAAAAGGCAAACAGACTAAAGTGGGTGCTTTTGAAGGAAAATATGCTGATCATCTAAAAGAGATAACTTGGGCAGAGTTTCGACATAAGCCAGCATAATCTGGTTTTACAAATTCATTTGGTCAGTGTTCTGATAGAAATAGCAGAAAGTAGCAGTTTCATTGTACTGATCTATCTATCTCTTTTTTTATTTTTTTCTCTATCTATATCTATATCTATTTATTCTCTTCGTTATATCTTCCTTTATCGACATATGAGTTGAATGATTTACGTTGTACAAATAAAAATATGTTAGATACAAAGTAATACATAAAAATAGCTCTGTTTCATACCATTTCAGAAGAAAAAGTAGCGGACTTTCATCAATTCATCACCAATCTGCACCACTTTTCAACCCATCCCGCCTATAATAACTCGCGTCGTGCAGGGTTCAGTTCACCGACCCGACCGTATTATGATGATCCCGGAAGTTCGAATCGGTTTTGAAGGCTGGGAGTGTGTGTGTGTGTGTGACTTTTACCTGCGCCTAACACGAAACCCGGCGGGGCCGTTTCGCATGCAAAACCGACCGAGTGCCCGTGCTGTCCCGCGAAGAAAAAAGCGTTCCCTGCGGAGGGACAGGTTACACCCGGATCGGACCACAATCGTAAAAATCCACCAAGCTGCCGGCCGCAGGTTTCACTTTCAACCGCCCGGTTCGGCACCCGCCGACGGCAGGCGGGGCGTAAAAAGACGGGGTCCACTTGAATTTATGCGCGAATGTCATCAGTTGCAACATAATTTAGTTCTCCCGTCGTAAGGGCAGGATCCCGAGGGCCCTGCGGTGGGAACCTGCGGTGGCAAGAATGTCGCTAAAGTGAGGCCCGTTCGTCGTGTGCCTACTGCCGGCTCTGACAATCGCACCGGCATTCAGCGTTCATTCAATCGACGATGATATTTCGCTTGTCAAATGAACTTCAGCCCGGTACCATTCAACCGCCCGGCGTACAGGCATACCAGACGATCGTTCTTTTGATCTGCGTTCCGGATCGCCAACCGGCTGCTGCTGTTGCCGTTGCTTGGTGTGACTTTTCGCCACACAAATCCGCGGCGGAATAGTTCGTGGTTCGTTTCATTTCACCCGGGATCGAGCTGAAATTGAATCGACTCTACCCGACACCCGAACCCGTGCCGGATCGCGCGGAGACATTTTGTCCCCTCGTATAAAAGAACGTCCAGGGAAGAGAGTGGGCAGGATGCCGGTGAATGTTTAAAAATAAATTTCATTCCAAATAAAACCAAAAGTAAATAAATCTTATCATATGCAAACCTGCCTGTCTCGAGCATCTCGAACAGCAGCAGCAGCAGCAGCAAACACACACAGCATAACCAAACCGGAGGAATTTCGTATCGATGTCGCCCTTTTCGCCGTATCTAAGATGGCCGTGCCGGAGACCGCGCGCTGCGGAATGGCGGGAGCAACGCGGAGATCGGGTCATGAAGAAGGTTGTCCGCCTGTGTGAATGTGTGTGTGCTACAATAAAGAGCAAATATTGCTTGCGTCTCACCCAACCGCCACCGTCGCCGCCGTCGTTGTTGAGTTTTGATAGTTGTTATGCTGCTTTCATTATGTTGCGACGGTTCCTCCGCAAGATGTATCGCTTAACCTGCCCCGGCACGGTGATGTATCGATGTTCGCGCCACCGTACCGGGCTGAATTTTGCGTAATGAATCTTTCTTGCGAAACAGTACGAACGAACGCGCGCGCGAGAATGTCAGCTGTGTAGAGAGAGATGAGTCTTGAATGGGACATTTCTTTGGCAAGGAGGGCGAAGCGGTTTAATGAATAAACTTATACAAATTTCTTCTGGAAGCTCACTGGTTGTACTAATCTGAATAGATAGTAATCTCTTTTGATTGTTATTTTAATTGAAAATATTATTTTGTTTGCCTTCGAAAACAACATTTGAAATTTGAATCACAAATAATTCACAAACATAGTTTGAAATAATAAAAAAGGAGATTAAAACAACATTTAAAAAAGTTGTTGAAAACAATAATTCTATAATAATAAAAATAATACTTTCAAATATAGAACAAAAATAGAAAACAAAGGAGAGAACAAATTTCAATAAAAACGATAAATCATTAATGTTGAATTTGGTAATTAAACCCTCGCTTTCTCGCGCTTCTTTGGCTATTTAGTCTAAGACTTTTATCTTTTATTAAGTAACACAAACAAACAAACATTGTAACCTAATCAAACATATACTAAGGCATTGCTGTAGTGGCTGTAAAGAAATTTTATTTATAAATTATGAGTTTGGTTTGTTCCAATTTGCTTAATATTCTCAAATTATTTTATTGCTGTAACCAACACAATTATGTTTCTGATAGTTAATCATTAAAGAGTAAACCGTTTACAACGTCCATGTTTTCAACGAGGCTCTTGTCAGTTTTTTTTTTATTTATTATTTTAACCCTGTAAACGATTTTGAAATCACTTAAAAATAACATTCAAAACCACACGTGTTTGCGCGGTGGAAACAAAACGCGCGAGGGTAATGACCCAGTCTGCCAGCACCCGGAATTCCGATAAGCATCCCACACAAACCCACCCAGGCTGCCCCGAAAGGACTTTCCACTGTGAAAGAGGCTCCGTCGTTTACACGGTGCACGAAATTAAAACGACAACAACAACGGCACAACGAACAAGACAAACAAACAAGACGCATGCATGCATACGCTCAAACCACGCGAAGGCACGCGGAGACGTCCGGAAGGAGAGAGAAAAAAAAAGAAACGAAACGAAATGAAACAAATAAAACCATGCTCGCGGGCACCGGAATCGAAAACTCGAGCACAAGACAAGCAACAGGGTGAGCGGGCATGGAGCGCAATGTTTCTTATTTTGAAGGGAACGGCACGGGAATTTCGCGACAAAATGTATTACGTAAAAAAGGGCGTACCAAAAGCATCGACACCCACCAGCGCCGTCACCGGTTCCGGATCCACGCCCAAGAGCGGGGAAGGTCGCTTCGTCCGTGGTGTGTTGCGCTTTTAGATGGAAGATTGGGCGTCCCTCTGTCAAGGTTACAGGCTCTCCTCCGCTCGAACGCATCTCCGGACGAAGCGCGTCGGCTGGAATGTTTGGTTTGGAGATATTTTCGTACGCCGTTAGAATGTGCGAAGGCGATGGGAATTTGTGAGATTTACACGCGCGTACGAGCGTCCCACGGTCCCACGGAAATTCGGCCGACATTCGGTTGCACAAACTTGCGCCCTGAAGTGGTCGAAGAAACGATCCCTTAAATAAAGCCATTCATTCGGCGGCAGCAGCAGCAGCCGTGTTCGTGATAATCGGGGACGGTTTACAGCTCACCGTCATAATGGCCGCCCTTTCCGGCAGCTCCTTCCAGGGCATCCGTCGGTCGGTGCGGCGAAAGTGCGACCCGAACGTATGGGGTAAATTAATTTCATTTTCCCCATCTCCATCGCCCTCGCTGCGCGCGTTCTGTTGCACCCTCTGTCGCCGTTGTGTTGAGACAATATTTGTTATGAAATAAGGCGCAATCAGCCAAACACCCGCCAAACCCCCCCGATCGTCGATCCGGTGCGGTTCCCTGTCGACGGGTCGGTTACGGCCGGGCAGACCGCCCTCGCGAAAGAACGACCGAAAATGCCCACACCGGAGGAATAAATCATTAACTATGGCTACGGCTGCCGCCACCGCTGCCGGCGGCGATTTCGCGATTCCCTTTCGTTGAAGGGGGGGGGTTTGCTCCAGTTCTTGTCCACGGTGCGCGGTGGCGATCGCCGTACGATCGCGAGTGGGCTCAACCGAGGCGCGCGCTCACACAGGGGATTCAATTATTAATGCTTGATTATGCGAAAGCGACAACGCCGCCGGGTGGGCTATTGGCCTTTTCCTTCAACCCCGGATGTTTGCAGTGGGCTATGTGCTATGATCATCGTTTGCGCCTGGTTGTGCCCGCGTTCGTTGGCCTAGTTGTTCCAGTTTCCAGTGTTGCCGCTGCTGCTCCGGGGGCGATCCGGGACGCGCGGGTTTTAGGGGTTGTAACGCCGATAAGCTCCAATGCACGGGGTGTCGCAAGGGGGTGTTGCCGAGGATCATCCCACTCGGAACGGATCTCGTCCTTGTTTGTGTGAAGAGAAATGTCGCCGGTCGGCGGTCCGTTTCGCCAACTGATGCCGAATGCGATGCTACCCTCTCGGCGGAAGATGAGTGGGAAGTGAAAGTGAAATAATTATATGCCGTATGCGTTGTGTGGAAAAGTGAAGCGGAGAGTTATTTATTTATAGCGTAGAAATACGGACAGAATCGAAACGGCGCGTCAATACGGCAAAGAATATGCGACGTGTTGTGTGGATTGCCTAACTCACGGCGCTTACTGTGTTTTGATGCTACGTTGCTTATTTTGAGAGATAGAGGGCGCTAACGAATTTCGTAAAAAAAACAATAACGAAGGAAATAAACGAGGAGTACTTGATCGTAAAATATTGAGAAAATGAATATCGGCAAAAAAATGAAACAGCAAAACGGCCTAATGAATTGCTCAGATGAAGGGCAAATTGATTATTCAGCAATAAGAATTCGTTTCGCATAATCCTTTTAACAGTTTTTTTTAACAAATCGAATAAGAAGAAGGAGAAAAAAAAACAAAAACTTAAGCTAAAAGTCACGGTTTGAAAAATTTGTCTTGAAAATGATCACTTTCAATAGGAATAGGTATTATACTATTATCGGTAAATCTAATTTAAAAGGAAAAAGAAATTAAAACCTCAATGGTAGAAATGAAATGATGGTTTTATAGATCAAAGCCAACTTCAAACAACATAAACATGGTATGGATCAAAGTATTGAAATCAACCAACAACAGTATCATTCAATTCGAAGAATTGGATGTATACTGAGTTATTTGTAAGTCAATCGAACAGCACAACTTCAAACAATTGCGCGTGTGTTAATTGGATAAATTGAATTTATGATGTGCTGACAACAAAAACCGTAAGTGCACAACAATGAAAACAATTAAATTTCAACGATGGATTAGTATTCCTGGAATGTGTAAATGCGTTACGAGTTGAACATAATATTCTAGTTCCACGAATAGCAGAGAATAGCAGAGAGGTTTATACGGGAATAGTAAAAAAATACATTTACTTTACATTGTAAATACGTTAAGTTCATCTGAAATAGTGTAAAAAAATGAAAAAAGCACCAGCAAGAAGTAATTCATTTGCTTAAAAACTTTTATTTTCCCTAAGATTGTGTTACAATTCTTACAACTGTATCTGCGCGTATTCGCGTGTGTGTCTGTGTGCGGGTTTTGTTCTGCGACACATTGGCTACACAGCCCCTTACCAAACCTATTTCATAACGCTATCAATTCGTCTACTTTCATCTAGCAAAAATGTCCTCACATATCCCGCCTGGAAGTGTCTTCACGCACTGTACAGAAACCATGGTTCACGGTTCAATTGTAGATGGTTAAAAGAATTAAAACGATAAGTAATGAAATGGAATAACCGCACCACACGAATGTATAACCAGACACGAAACAATCGAAAACAGCTGATGCGATCGGAAAAAGTGTTTTGTTCGAAATATAAATCTCTATTCAACGTCGTGTGAGTTTTGTTATGTTCTTCCTGTTCAATGCAACGGGCCGTTACACTCGTGCCTTGTGATTTTGTTTCCCTTTTCGCTACTTTGTACATTGTTCGCAACAGTGATACACGTGGGTTTCCTGCTATTCCTCAAACATAAAACGTCGACTGCTCACGCGCCAGTCAATTTAACACGCACGCACGCACACAGTGGCCTGGTGCCAGTGAACCGTGTAATTGATTTAAAATCAGTTTTTAAACATTTCCATTCATTAATATAATTATGTACAATCTTCTTCCGGGCGGTGGCCGCGCGCCAAACCGTCTGCCTGACGCGGCTCTGGCAGGCCGTGGTGGGGAACAGCGATGATGCCTCTTAAAAGGATTTGTTTTTGGCACCGTGCCTGCAGGGGATGCGTGGCTGATGAGCCAGGGCCAATGTAAAAATCATCACCCACGGGTAGCAGCGGTTCAGCAGCGTGCACACAGTCAGCCCGAGCCCGGAAATCGAGGTATCTTTTTCATTTGCATTACAAACAGACAGGGACCGCTCGGCACACCGGGAACGCCCTACCGTTTCATTGGGAATGAAAAATTAAACGACAGTCCGCCGTTTGGTTAACCCCAACCCAGGCGCTAGAGTCCCCCAGTGCCCCGACCCAGCGGATGAGGGTTACACTTTTCAATTTTCGAGCGCTTTCATTCGTTTAATTGAATGCGTTAAAAGCAATGTTTAAAGAGCTGCATTTTTCTGTGCGCTTATTATGCAGCATAAATAATAATGAATGAAAATGAGGTTAAAGTTAACGAATTATAGCGCATTACGGGAGCGAGGGAATGAGCGAGAGAGAGCCCGGGACCGGAAATGATTAAACGGCACACCGTTCGGCTTAAAGGATCAACAATCAATTGTCGTGTTCCCGTTGCAAAAGGGCCGGTTTCGTGTTTTTTTTTTCTGCCGCCCGTTACCGCTTCGTTGTTTCTCTTTCATATTAATTTTGCCACCGCAGAGGCCGCTCGTTATCGCACGCACGGAAAGAATAATGAGCACGGGAGCATAAAATTGCGGACACTAATGAATTGACCACCAATCGAGCGGCTAACGGGTGACGTGTTGCGCCATTTCTCCGTCATGTTTAACAATGATGTTGTACAGCGAGAGCAGGTGTGTGTGTGTGTGTGTGTGTGCGTGTGTGCCACAAAAAACACGAAAAGGACGAACTACGCTACGCTGCATGCACCGAAAGCCTCATCCCGAGGGGACGGGATTTTATCCGGCCGGTTTAATGCATCCGGCGGGGCACGCATGAAGGAGGGTAATGGTGTGATAATGATTGAAAATAAATTAATTGATGGAAGCATATACGCACGGGAGTGCACGCAAACGAGTCCGGAAACGAGAGGCAATGTTTTTTCGCTGTTTCCTCACCCTATACCCGACCCTGGCCTTGCTTACTGAAACATCAGGGTGCGTGGTTCGCGCCAAGTCAGTAAAATCTATTTATTGTCTCTATCATGTAATCTCGTAACTTCGCTCCCACTGTTTTGTTAAGTCTTGTTGTTGTCGTTTGCTCTTACTCTGCGGTCTGCCCCCTCAAACGGTAACCGAACTAAACCTACCGATCTATCATAATACAGCTACCAAAGGTTCTAAAAACGCCGCACGCGGTGGAGCACGCGCAACTCACTGTCGTCGGTTCGCTCCTGTGACTGCTGGAATGTTTGCTGCTGCTGCTGCTGCTGCTCGAACGACCACCTACTTAACCGCTACTCTACTACACGCCTACATAAGCTCCGTCACGTAGTCCGGCTGGTCGGATCCACCGCCCGGTTGCTGCACCTGAAACGTGGAACCGCGGAACTCGAACAGCTGCTGTGGAAGAAGAAAAAGGTGGTTGTAGTTCAAATGGCCAGCTCGGAATCGGTTCCCTTCTCCCTCACTTACCGAAGGAGCCCGACTGTTGCGGAGCGTGGCGTAGTCGGCGACCTCACTCGAGCTCGTCCCGCTCGTGCTCGTCACACCGGACGACGGAAGACCACCGGGTGGGACGAGCGCGCCACTGCCCAGCACCGTGCTCAGGTTGCTGGTGCCGTAGTTGCGCGGCTGGATGGTGGCGTACGTGTTGTCGCCCGCCTGCGACATGTCGTACGAGTCGCGCCGATGCTGCGGCGGCAAGTGCGGTGCCTGCTGGTGGTGCAGCGGATGGTGGTGGTCGAGCCCGAGCGTCAGCGACAGCTGGGAGGAGGGATCCTGCGAGCTGTTGGTGCTGTTGGAGTTGTTCATCGACTGCTGTTGGGACATTTCCGGCTCGGAGAACACCTGCATCGTCAGCTCCTGCTCTTCATACAGCTTCAGTTTTCTGGAACGATGGGAGAAACATTCGACATTGAGACGATCCTGCAAGGGAAAGCTACGTTTACTTACTGCTCAATCCAGAGCGGATTCTCGGTGGTGTTTAGATCCTCGATGATCTGCTTCTTGATCAGTGCATCCTTACGTCGCGTTTCACTCGGTATCGAGATCGACCTAGAGAGTTGCGGATGAATATGAGATGATAATTCTGATTAACTCCACTAAATCTAGGCTAATATAGGATGAAGTTTAAGGACCATCACAACTTTTAGCTTGAATTTGAATTATCTTTCAAAAGAAGGTATGAACTGTATGTACATCACTTACCAATGCTTCAAGCAGCAGCACAGTACAATGAAACTAACAGCTCCCACGAACAACACAATCAGCAGAGCAATCAACGCGGCCAGCGCCAGGTCGAACTCATCCTGTGCAGTTGTTGCATACGCTGGCACCACATTCAATATGGAGAAACCGGCGTTGTAATCCTACAGAGCAAAGCATGTGTTACTCCCATTGTACAACAATCTCTTCGAACAAATATGGTGCTCCCCTCAAACGTACCTGAAGAAAATCGTATTTGGCGTCGATCTCCCGCAGGATCTCCTCCACCGGCACGATCATCTGCGTGCCCATATCGACCGCGTGGAAGTACATGTCGCACCAGTCCATCCGGATGCGCCCCAAGCTGTCCACGTGGTACCGTATCTCGTCCACAATGATCAACCGCTGCGTTGCGTTGCCCAGCTCGGACACGATCTCGTCCCGATCCTGGTGCACCTCGGACGGCGGCCGGGACAGGATCATGCGCACCAGCTGCTCCGGATTGAAGATCCACACGTGCACCCGGGCCATCGCTTCCCGCTCCGGCGATTCGACCTCCTTCGCGACGATCTCCAACTCGAACCGGTCCTGGTTGTACTCGGCCATATAGTTCGCCGTCACGACGCGACCCTCCTTCGAGATGGAGAACGGGCTCGGCACGATGCTGCCCTTCGGCTTGGTCGCGCCGTACTTGTACAGGTACGAGCCGCGGATGAACAGATCGAGCGTGGCATTCACACCCAGATCCCGGTCGGTCGCGTTCACGATCGCGACCAGCTCGTTGATGGACGCCTTGGAGCTGATGCCGGCGTAGTACACGTCGCGCCGGAATACGGGCGCATTATCGTTGACATCGAGCACGTGCACCCAAACCTTCGCCACCGTCGCGTTCCGCTCGAGCTGCTCCGTCGAGAGGAGGGCCCGCTCGTGCTCGCTGACGTACAGATCCGACTGCTTGCTGGCGAGCACGTACAGCACGTACGCGTCGTTCTCCTCGCGGTCGACCGAGCGGTTCGTGTACAGGTCGCCGCTCGTCTTGTCCACGTAGAACGCACCGTCCTCGTTGCCGAGCAGCATGTAGTAGTAGATGGACGGGCTGGCGCTGTCCAGGAACGCCTGGATCTTGCCGATCCGCACGTCCCGCGCACCGTTTTCGGTGATGAAGAACTTGTACGGATTCGACGCGTCCGGAAACTCGGGATAGTTCTCGTTCACGTCCACCAGCAGCACGGTCAGGAAGCGCAGCGTCTCGAACCAGGCCGGTGTGCCCTGGTCGCGGGCGACGAGTATCAGCTCGTACCGCGACTGCCGCTTACGGTCCAGCTGCCGGCGGATACGCAGCTCGCCGGACATTTCGTTGATGCTGAACTCGTCCGTTTCCTGGACGTTCACGCTGTTCACCTGTCGTGAGGGAGGATTAAGAATTGCCGTGTGAAGGGGGCAATACTTTCGCTTATAACATTCACTACGCACCTGGAGATAGTACAGAACCTTGCCGTTCGTACCGGAATCGTTATCGGTCGCCTTCACGGTCATTACTAAGTAATCGGGCGTTGCAAGATTCTATGGGAGAGGAAAGCGAGATTTTGTACAAACGAAACACGATTTCATTGAGGCAAAGTAGGAGCCACAATGATGAAACTATGGAAAGGGATAACGAAACACTTTTTCTGGTACAACATATGACAAAACTTCAGGATAGTCTCTTCCCCAGTTATATCAATTCCTGGATTTATATACAAAGTGTGGGGACTGACGTTGTTTTTTTATCCAATCTCAACTACTAATTACTTCTCAAACTTTGATATCACGTATAGTACTTTTCCAAATCCCTCCATTTTCCCTCTATCCCTCAACAATCAATTTGTTTGTAAAGGTAAGAAAAAACGAGGACTAAAATGTTATAAAAGGAGAGTAACTTCCAGGAAATAAAAGTGAGTTGAATAATCTTTAAAGAAAATCCAGTGATTTTTTCCCATTATCCAATTCCAATTTTGACTCTCTTTATTCCAAAATCAAATGCAAACATTATGTTATCACCATGAGTTTTTCCTATCGCTTTTAGGGATGCTATCGCTATTTTTCCTAATTTTAGTTCATGCCCTGTTTACGATTTTTTAGATTTGAAGAAATCTAAAGAGGAAAAACAGATATAACAAGGGAACACCTTTACCAATTTCACAAGCAATGTGAAATTGAAAATAACTGCTGAACATTCAAGCCGAATATCATGAAATTCTGTCATCAAACAAAGAAGAGCTAATTGAGTTCAAAAAGTAAGCAGAATCATTAATGACGATAGCAAAAACAAAAACTTCAATCAAACATCGCCATTTTTAAAGGGACAAAACATCAAAGAAAACATGTTTTAAATTGCCTTAGCTTTCGAGCGCTTTAGCGTGAATTTTTCAATTCATTTCGTACTGATCCAACAACGTAAAACAAAACCAAAAAAAAACAGACAACTGCAAAACCGGAACGGAAAAGGTGTGTGTGCACACTTCCGTACACACTGTCACACAATGAGGACGCCGCATTCAATGAATTCCGACCATCACAAATGACATTACGCTGCACCGAACCCGGTGCCCCGGTATTGCCGGCGCTCAATATTCAATCATCGCCGTGTCGTCCTCCACCAGAAGTGGCACTACAGCTTCACGGCCACAGCACGCGTATAACACAATGCCCGGCGGTGGATGTCGCGTCGGAACCGTTTTAATTTATCTCACCCTGGCGCGCGCGCGCTCTATCGCACCGTGCGGGTTTATCCGGTGACACGGCAACACGCAACACCGTTACGATATTACCACGCGCGTAGCCGTGCGCTTGCTCGCGCGGGTGTCGCGGGTGACAATTTCAATAGAATTTTAATGAAAAACTCAATTAAACACGGCTCGAGCTAGGAGAGTGGTGCGTACGGGGCGATGGTAGCAAAAAACGGTCTGCTCACGCGGACCCAAGCCCGAACCTGGGGATGAGGATTTCCGAAGCAACCCTAGCATCGCTTACCTCCGGTATCTCGACCGTGGCGTTGTACAACGCCGGCATGATGAACACGGGCCGATGCTGATTGATACTCTGGATTTCGATCACTATTGTGGCGGCGTCGCTGTGCGGTCCCGAGCCGAGCCCATCGCGCGCTTCGATGTCGATGCGGTATTGGCCTGTTGAAGCAACCAGAAAAAAGGAAAGAAAGGAAACTGCCATTGAAAGAATGTTTCAAACCCCATTTCAGCGTTTGGCAGGCGGCTAATAAATCGCGACGAACGCGTCCATCGCTGTGGCCGTTGCGTCCTGCATCCTGCGACCAACTAATAGCGCATGTAGCCTAATTTCCGGATCCCACGCCAATAGCTTACCGCTTTTTCCAATTAGACTGGCGCCCGGGTAGAGGATGCCCGAGTTGGCATCGAGCCGGAAAATGCCGCCCACGTTGTCGGACAGGATCGCGTACTTCACGTCACCGGCCGCACCCTCGTCCGGATCGGTCGCCATCACCTGCGACGGACGAAGAAAGCCACAGTTAGATCTCGGGACGCGGAAGACCTGCTACACACGGATCTTACCTGCAAGATGGCCGCCGGTGGGTGGAGCGCGGCATTCTCCGCCACCGTCGCGTGGTAGATCTGCTGCGTGAAGGTCGGTCCGTTGTCGTTCTCGTCGAGGATCCGGATCTGCACGGGGACGGTCGTGGATCGGCGCATTCCCTCCGGCGCCCGGTCCGTCGCAATGGCCGTCAGGCTCGCCTCCTGCTCCGCCTCCCGGTCGAGGGCGGACGCGTTGTGCACCGTGACGGCACCGGTGTCCGGATCGATCGCAAAGTTCCCACTGTGATCGCCGACGATCGTGTACGTCAGCTGGCCGTACAGCCCGGCGTCGGCGTCGTTCGCGCGGACCACACCAACGAGCGTCCCAACAGGACTATTCTCGCGCACCTGCAGCACGTACTCCGCCTGCTCGAACTCCGGATCGTTGTCGTTCGTGTTGACCACGTCCACCGCGATCTGGGCGGTCGAAGTGAGCTGCGGCACGCCCGTATCGACGACGGTCACGTTGAACCGTATCACCGGCGTTGCCTCGTAGTCGATGCGGGACCGGATACGCACGAGCCCTGCAGGACGGATGCAAACGGAGAGTTTAGTGGTGCGTAAATTTTTCACGCCACCGTAATTAGAATGTCAAAATGGTGCATCACCGACGGATGCATTGCGCGCAAATCGAATATTTCGTACGATGAGGTGGTTGTGGTGGTGTGGGTGAACACAATACGCACAATACTTCCTGGCCCGACTCGCCAGCACCGGCGTCAGACGAGTCATTAACGCCCCGGGACGCTTTTGTGCGTCGGGTTTTGGGTTTTGGGAAATGAAATATTATAAATTATCGCAACTACTCGCACTCTCGCACTCGCATCCAAGCAACCCACGCGCGGCTGTGCATTGTTGCTCGAATGTGGTGCAACCGGTGCTATCTCAGTGTGCTTTGATGCCGCGGAATGACTTCTGCATCGGGAGGCCCTGTGCCCATACCGCGCAGTTTAGAAGCGGCCGCGGCTGTTATGATGAGGTTAAAATGATAAAATAATTACACTTTTAGCCATGCACGCGCGCCAGTGTGTGAAACGGACGGGGTCCGGGTGTTAATTCGTTGATGCCGCATCAGATTAGGTGACGATTTCGCTCCATTTGTGCACTGGGACGCACGCTCCGGTGGATCCCGGTTCGCCATCGGCACAGAGCGGTGGAATTATTAGCCAAAGTGATGAAGCGATACAATGCATTGAATGCGGTGGATTGAGTATCCTTTTGAAATTGGAAGGAGGGGGAGGGGAGGGGGGGGTGGTTGCGAAGTGGCACCGTTTAGTCGTATTGTTGGAGTTTAATCTATAGCACAATAGACTGGATGACAAATGCGGTGGGAGGATTATTGATCGGACAGGATAACGTACGCTGTATGGACGATAGTTTGACACCGGATTACGCTTGCCAGCGGATCGGGTGGGATTGGTGGGTGGTGTCAGAACAATGGTGTTTGAATCGATGGTTTGCTTGACTTTTCGCTAGGTCATTTGGTGCTGTTCATTGGAGATATACTTCAAAATCTGTGCCACTTATCTGTGGGCTCGTGATTATCAGTTCAATATGATTTTCACATATCCTAGCGCCTGCTATGCTTCAACACTCTTAGTTCGTTGAACTAGCTGGTCTATTTTAATCTTAATATCGCAACGTGAAGAACAGGTGAATTGTAAAAGTATATAATACTATATCCAACAAATCTCAAATTAAAGATTAAAGTGAGATTCGAACAATTCCGAATGTCAAGACATTATGAAACTGATTTTTTATATCCACTGTTGAAACCGCATAATGTAGGCGCTTTACGCAATTATTGGGTCACTAGTGGCAAATGCCTTCGAATCATTGATGTTTGCCTTTGAGCCAGCAATTTTTGCCACTTAATCAACGATTTTGTCTTCTATTCTTCAATCACTGACATAGCAGAGTAATTTTATGATTGTGCTTTTCAAAACGGTGGATTTTGAAAGTAATATAGAAAACAAAGCCAATTAAATACAAGATCAGATCCAGCCATGTCACAAATTGACGACATAGAGGCAGATCATGGCGACAAAGAAACAAACATTGCTGACTTGAAACTATAACATGGCGATAACATCTGAAAAACACCTTGCACTTACGGAAGATGTTTGGCCAAACACATTTTATGACCCAATAAATTATTGAAATTTAATTATGTTGCAAGTCTCTCAATTGAATGCGGCTCTTATAGTTACGGTAGGAACTGAAGTCTCCCACTTCGGCATTAGAGAACCATATTTCACAGGCATTTTTCATGCATAACATTGAACCAATCTCTCTGTTCGCATAATGGCAGCACCGAAAATCGATATCGCTAGTTAAATGAGCAACCGGAACTAATTAAAACGATTAACTAACCCGACACCCCGGAACACGGTGGCGTCGTTTAGCGCGCTGCTAATTTATCGATCCACCATCGGGTCTTTCATCTGTCGTGCCGAGGATTAGAGGCCCCGGACGCCAGCGGACACCACCTGCATAGGCGTACCGTACCGTACGGAAAGCAGATGCGTCGAACGACAATGATGGATGCACGATTTACGATCCGCCCCGTCCGGTGATGATAACCGGACCGGGCAGCTGGCACCGGACCGGTTTCTTATCTTATCACGATGCCATTAACGACCCTGGCCGGTCGGAGATTTGCGTCGGCGGTCAGCCATTGTCAGCCGGCCATTGCATTGCGAAAGGCGCATTCTAAGCGGTGTCAATAATCAATACAACACTTCATACCGGGAACCCACTGCGGAAACTCTGGGTCAACAGCTCCTCGTTTCGGTTTCGCTCCATTGTTCGGGAGGCGGCCCGTTCTGACTGTTGCTTTCGAGTACACAAGCGCCCCTAGTCGAGGATGTCCCGCGCTTGCACTTACCTGTCGTGTTGTGGATCTCGAAAAAGCCGTTTTCCGTCATCCGGTATTCGGCAATCGTCGAGTCGGCATCTGTTGCTTGCACCGTCGTCAGGATGGTACCGATCGGTTGCTCCTCCACCACCTGGTAGCGATAGTGCGGGCTCTCCGGTGTCCAGGGCGGTGCGAACAGCTGCGTGGAAACGGAAAGGAAGGTGGGTCAGTGACGCGCAGGAAGGTAATAAAATGCACCAAGGATGGATTGACAAATGGTTGAGACGAGGGCGTCACCTTAAGTAATATAATAAATTTCAACACAAATTTATGCATACATGCACATCCACATCCACGCCTCATTTACCCCGTCGGGGGGCAAACTGCTCGTCCTCGTGCCCATCACTGTGGAGAACCCGATACCTGTGCGTGTGTGTGTGTGGTATTTGAACTCTGTGCGCTCAGCCGTGTGCGAGTGTGCTTTGTTACGATAGGCATACGTCGTCGGGTTCGCACACAAGTGCCAGAGAAGCGAGCGCGGTGGAGAGTGTTTGCCATCGGAAAAGCGGAGGTCCCTGGGACGGGGAGCCCGGCTACGATCGTTGTCATCATTGTGCGCGTCTGCTGACAGCAATAAACTGTGAATAATGGCTTGGAAAAGCCATCAACCAGACTGTGACTGGAGGCAGAGCATGGAATGTCGGCGGCATCGGGAGCCTTAAGACGTGCCCCGTGGCAGGCACCGGTAGCTTCGGGCTGCCATCCGGCAAGAAAGAAAGAGGTCCTGCCTCGGTCGATAAGTTTCCAGCGGGACAGACCGGAGCGGAAGATATCACAAATAAACGAGTAGAACCGACAGCATAAATCAAGCAGCAGCCGAGCGCACCCATTCAGCAGTGGTCTTGTTTGACTGGTTGCATCTGCAAAACCACAGCACACTTCCGGCTGTGCATTCCTCGGCGGGCCGCCGGCGAGAACGTGTGCGACGGGCGTTTTGTGGCTCGAGTTTGTATTACAAAGATTTTTCTTCCCCCGCAGGACATTGTCGAGCTGGCCACCGGTGTGCTAAAATACCCCTGGAACTTTGCAAACCATGCAAAATTGGTCACTCGCCGTTTGATCATTTCTTACGGTGATATTCCATTTTCCGAAGTATCAAACAAGCTGCCTCGACGCTGTGCTTCGCTTAAAATTCCTGTGTAAACGCCCAAGCGTTACCTACGGAAGTGGAAATGTCTGAAAATGGCAAACATTTCAATCATAATAAAAACTTCAGGCAAACGTCAACGAGGATGCTCTTTGTAAGACGGTGCTCTACCGCTGGTCTGGCACACGGACATTCCAATGACCGAGACTGCACAAGCACCATACGCTATTCGACGCCCGTCTTCGGTCACTTTCCGATAATGAAATGGCACACAGCAATTGTGAGGAAGTGGGCTGACGGCGAACCGTCCAGCACGTTGAAAGACGGTTCTTTTCAATGTTTTCGTCACTCCCGCTGGCAGGCGCTGGTGATGGCTTCGAACCACGAACGACATGTTTCCGGGCCACATTCGCCGCACAACAATCGAGCCGTCCCCAGGGAGACGTCCCCCGGCAAGACAAATCGAGGTTTTCACAATTCATCACCGGCGCCCGGTTCTGGGGAGGTCGCCATGGCACGGCCTGCGGGAGGCGGAATGCAATCGGAAGCGGCTGGAGTGCGGCCGGTGTTGCCTGGCGCTGGCTCTCCGGTGTGCAAATATGCGAACATGCATCACAACATTGACTCTCACCCGCTCCCGGTGGAAACTTGGGTGCTGCACGTCAGCGGCGAGCAGCCAGAAGCTTTTGCTTCTTCGTACGCCGGTCGGGCGGATAAGAATAGCAACAGCACCGGGGGAAAACACGACTCATCGTCGGGTAACGACATTTTTGTTTCTGTTTCTTTTTTCCTGTGCTGTTGCTGCCCTCGCCCGGGCCGGCATTGACAGCACTGTGATTTGCATTTGCAGCGGAAGTAAATCATCGGTACGATTTGTCGAAATGTTTTCGTATACTTTATTTTGCACGGTGTGTTGTTAGCCGGGTGGGAATTGAATTGGATTGCGCTTGGCAGGAGATGGATGTGATGTAAAATGTGGGCCACGAAATTGCTCACTTTATTGCTTTTCTGCGCATTGATTAATTGCATCTTTTCCGTTCGAATATTGCTCTCTTTCATGCGCAAAATATCAGACAGGTGAGCACAAGAAGGTTCAGCCGGTTCAAGGTTTAAGAAGGCCTTCTGCGGTGAATAGTAAACTGAAATAAAATTTGCTGGTATGCTTAGATGATTTTTAACAAAAATAAGATTCTACCAAATTGTTCGACGATAGACCTTTCGCATGAAACTATAAAGATGCATTAAAAATTGAATCTCGCAAAATGTGTTCGAAAGACAACGTTGAATACTGTAGAAAAATATGTTTAAAAAACATCTCAGCAACCATATGGAGAATGTGGCTACTTTGATCATTTAGCGCCATCTTTAATCGTGGATTAAAACGCATCTAAAAATATTTCCCTCAACATTTTCTCTCATATCTTTAATTACCAGAGTTAATCCTTCTAAACATTACCGAAATCGAAATGAACAAAATTAGAATAATGAAAATCTGTTCAACCTTTTATTAGTTTTTAATGACTAGACATTCGAAAAACCTCTTATAAATGGTGACGCATACGCATACTATAACCCATAATAACAATGGTTCGCTATAAACATATTAAATAACAAAAACCCAATGAATTGAAAATGTCTCCCGACCGCCATCTTACACATGGAGCCGCCCAGTCTTTTTCATTATTTTATATTAAAAAACTCTCCATTACATTTTCTTTAAAACACTCAACTCACGCACATCGCCGCCATCATCCCACCCGTTAGTGCACACGTTAATTAGTATTCTCTGGAATGCAACGCACGCGAGTCCCGGCGAGCGCCCGAACAACACTGTCTCGCTTCCGAAACGCGTCGCCCACTGAGGCGCATCGGGAATTCAAATTTAAGCCGACCCGCCCCCCTTCAACCCCACCGCGGGGGCGCGCGATTGTTTCGCCCGAAAGTCACGCCTTTCTGCGCAAGCAACAGACTCACCCGAACGCTGTTAAACACTGATAATTGCCTTATCATTTATGCAAATGATACACTCGGCCCGGGTTCCCGGTATCGGGGCGAAGCGAGGGCACGCACGTTCCGTGAAATATATTAACTCACTTATTGCCAAAAACGCCACCAGTCAGCAGCGTTTGCCCTTTCCCGTCGCGCTCTCCTTCTTCCCCCATTTGGTGCTGTGACCCGTAGTGTCAACCGGGGTTTGACGGGCCCGGAGTTTCTTTGCACGAGGTTTTGTGCAGGATTTGATCGGATTTGGGCAGGACTGACGGGCTTGCGTATGACCCGGCACGCTTGACATCGGAAGCGAAGCGGTCGCTGGAAACTGTTCGGCAGCAAATTAGAGCCCCGGGCGCTCCCGATGGGTTCACCAATCGATCCAGTTTCAGAGCTCGTGGGACTTTGTCTTGCGGGCAGGTTGCCATAGGCGCCGTTAACTTCCAACTTCACACGGTGGCGCTGACTCGGCAAAAGGGAACGGGAACTTTACGAGTGTATTTTCGGGCTTTTAGCACTGCTCATTTTAAATGGATTAGCCTGCAGAGCCGTTGGAGATGATTTCATAATTATTAATGCGATGCTTTGATGGGGGGTGGTGGCCGTGCGTGCGTTTGCTCCGGCGGAAAAGGCACTTCGGTCGGCATTTCGGTTCGGAGCTCGTGCTGGCAATTAAAAGTGGCAGGTCGTGAGAGTCGGCAGAACCGGCCGAGCCGAGATACATCTTTCGCACATCGTTACACATTCGGCCGGGTCCCGTGTCCCGAAGGTGATGTGGGTTGCGGCTGCTGTTTTGTGCGAGCACAAAACCTTGGGCAACAATTTCTCTCCGTCCAGGCTGGGTTCTTAGGAAAATTCCATTATTTCAACCGATTGTCGGCGGGGTCGGCTGGAGCCGGGTAGCTTACCGGCCCGTTCGCCATGGATGAGTTGTGGAAGTTGGCCGAATGAGAACATTAATTATTCACCATTGAATGATTCCGGACGGGCGGCAGCGTTTGTGGCTGCGTTGGCCGGGAAGGCATCGATTGAAAGTTTCCACAGCCAGCAAAGCAGCCATTCTAATAACACATGAAAACCCGGTTCCAAAAACCCACATACGCCATATCCATATCCACTCCCGAGCCAACCGAACCGGGGCCAATGTCGAAAGAGGGAGCAAAATCCCATAATCGTATTATAATTAAAATGCCCTCATGTTGCCGCTTTTGTTCTCCGTGGTCTAAGAAATGGTCAGGGTTTTGAGGGCGTTGCTGCCCAACGGTTACCATCCCTCTTTAGCCATGTGCATATGAATCCTTCGAAGAAAACCTCCTCCACGTGGGTATGCGGTAACGGAAAACGGACAAGCGGTAGATCGTTTTGTAGCCACAGAATTCGAACCATTACTCAGCCTTTGGAAGGAGGTTTGAAGCAGGAAGATCTTTTGGGATTCCGGATGTATTTTTACCCCACGATTCGCCCCATGGGATTGGTGCCCTGGGTGGGCGGAGGGTCAGCCCGGGGGATACACGGGAGAGTTTCGTTCGAATTAATTACAGAGCGTACCGATGAAAGAGTCTTCAATCCGGTCTGCAGGGATATTGGATTGTGGAGGGCGAAAGACTATAATATAAAAACTTGGCAGCGTTTGCTCAGAAATTTGAAATTTGCTCAATCGTCGATCACAACATGTGTTGTTACGATTGGGAAAGAAATTGGGAATGGAAATATCCTTCCCGTTGTATTAATTATATCTCTACTTCGGCCTACACAGCTTCGCAAAGAAGCTACTTTTTCCGCTCCAGATTGTGTGAGTGCTGTGTGCCTTATCATTCCGAAGTGGATGTCATCAAAAGCGAAGCACTCTCCGATCAAATATCCGGTGCAGTTGGCACATATCATTCCACTATCGCTTCCCCAGCAGCAGCAGCAGCAGCAGCATCCGCAAGGAGTCACGACTGCAGCTGATAGCACCGTTTGCCATATGCCCAACCGGGCCACAACGAGCGCACTTCAACATATTAACACCCCGAATGGGTGTGACCCACGCCATCCCTTTTGAGTAATAAGACTTTTCACCTGCGTTCATAACGCTGCCGCGCACTCTTCCGGGTGGGGGGCAATTTTCATGCGTCACTTGAGCCGGGCGTCTTGCGGGAGCTAGAGTCTCGTCTTTCCGTGCCGTGAAGCCCTCTGCCCGGGACAGTAATTAACGGAAGTGGTTGTTGGAGTAACGGTTCGGGATTTCTGCATTGGAAGGGGCAACACTTAGGGCGCCCGGGCGATGCTCCGCCACGGTGTCATTGGTTTAATTTAGCTCGGCTGAACAAACAGCTCGAGAAAGAAAAAAACAGCTTCAACCTTTTCCAAGCACACCGCTTCGTAATCTCGTTCGGGGCGTGAAAAGTCACGTTGGGGGTGAAACGGAAACGAAAAAACACGCCCGCACACACTCACAAAACGCAGACAATCTGACTTTCCGACTCCGGCATCATCTTCACGTCGTCGAAGCGGGCAAATCCTTCGCCAAGCCGAGAGCGCGCCCGCGTTAACGGAGGAACGCTGTGCGCTATCACGTTCCACTTTAATGGGTTGCAGTGTCGGGTCGCCGGGCCATGTTCGGCGCGACACGCGGCCGGGTGCAAGCTCCGGGCGAAAGGCGATTTGTCTTGATACAGTCGTAATAGAGCACACGGGCGGATGTTTTTAAAACCCCCCTTAGCACCACCCCGAACGGAGGGGATCAAGGATCACGGCGGACACCGAACCGAAAGCACTTCGATGCACACGAGCAGCAGCGAAAGCAGTGCATTAAAGGGATCACGCAAGCGGAGAAAGGGCGTTGAGATACGTTCGTTTTTTTCATAATTCGTTGTTGTTGCGAATTCCGGGTGTAGCGACGTCCAGTCCTTCATGGTGGCCAGTGCGCACAGCATGACCCCATGCAGCAAAAATCGCGATGAAAGCGATGCAATTTTTTCCCCCCGTTGCTTCGCTCGTGCAGCGCGCTGAAATCTTCAAACGCTGCGAAATGAGAAATGGTGCGAAGTGGAATTTTCTTACCACCACCACCACGAGCGAGAAGACAGCGCAAACCACCGCAAACCCGCGAAGGGAATAAATTGCTTCATTATAGCGTGCCTGGTCCGTGCTTTCATCGTTTGTTTTCTTTCGGCCTGCATCCTGCCTGCATCCGTCCGCGGGCGCTTTCGTGGGCGAGAAAGGACCGCCCCAACACATTAAAACAATCTCCACCGGTGGTTCTCCAGCGTGCACGGCGTGACCGGAAGCGCGAGCTTAAAATGCAGCTAAATAGCCGTGGAAGCGAGCCACTTGCGTCTCGCCGGGAAGTAGTCAGAGCGCGCTGTGTGTGTGTGTGTGTGTGTGTGTGTGTGTGTGTGTGTGTGTTTCTATCGTTCCGACATTTTTTAATGTATCCATGCAACAGCAAATGCGCAATGGAGGAAACCCGTCGAGTGATTGTGGAGAAAATATTTACCGCCGCACCGCGTATCGATCGCCAGCTGTTCGTGTGCCGCCGAACGCCCGGGGGCATCCATAATTGAAAGCGCCCCGAGGGTGAACATCGGCCGCTCGGAGCCGACAGCTGCATATTCTTTAGCAATAATTTTCCAGCCATTTTGCTTTTTCAACTCTACCCCACATTGTGTCCCTGCCGATGTGTCTGCCGGTGGCAACCATAAAACTCGCAACAGATCGGTCCCACACACCAACACACCTCTCTCTGGCAGCGCATTGATCACGCCCGGCTGCATCCGGTGGAAGTGCGTGTGGAAGGCAACGAAGAGAGAGAGAGAGAGAGAAGATGGGCTCCCCTGCCTGCATACTATAATACACCCGAGTGAGTGATCCATTTTCCCGGCGCCGCTGGCTACGCTTTCCACGCTTCTGCGTGTTGATTTCCGCCTCCTCATGCGCATATTCTATGCATCTTCACGCTCACTAACTTTCATGTGATCCCGCGCTTCCTTTCACATTCGCGTTCCGCCTGCGCTGGCGCTAATACCAATCGAGTGTGAAAATTATGTGCATTGCATTGCGAAACACTTTAACGAACTTATTCCCTTCGGAAAGTAGTGCCACCGGTGTAGCGTGTGCACAGCAGCAAGGTAGGAAAAACGAGACTATTTATAACGAGCACGCGGGCGCGCGCGCAAATGGATGATATGGAAACATTCTCTGCCATTCCTTAAAAGCACTCCCCAGCGAGTGAGGCGAGTGAGATTGCACAATATCATTGTGCAATTTTCAAATCAATCGATCATATTTCACGCTCGGCATCGCGGGATTTTAGCGTCAGTGGCAGCAACGTGCTCCGGGCAAAATGGATCACCCTTTGGCGGCCGCTTCGGCTTGGTTCATTTGCATCTTTGGCACACCAGTGGCGAGTTCGTATCAGATCAGGCGATAGCACCTGTACACTCCCGAGCGGATTGTGGATTAGAGTGGATTTTGTCGCAAGCTTTGTCACTGCAGGATTGCCGGTTGCAGCGGCAGAGGTATTCCCTCTTGGGTGTTCAGAGTAGTGTCGGTAGTTTTAAGGCGAACCTGGTGGTTTAGTTCGGAATGAACGGATCAGGTTCGATTAGCTCAAACCGGTCTACATGATGAGCATCTCTAGAAGCAACTACATGCAGCAAAGAAGGTATGTAGAAGGTATGTAGCAAAGATATACTCAAATGAAGCGATTTGGTAACCTGCTTCAACGACTAGATGACCTTTCTGTTGTGCAGTGTATAAGACTCTCTAGGCTCCTGTGCGTGTAGAATGAGATCGGATGGCCCAGCCCGTAAATTCCTTTTAGGGTGTCCACATGGAGAGAGGAGACGTGGTAGACAAAGACTGAGCTGGTTCAGCCATCTGAAGACGCCACGCGACCTTGAGCGGTTCCGGAGTTTGTTGCAGTAGCCCAAGACCGCAAAGCGGTTGTAGCGTCTTATAAGTAAGTAACTGAAGCGATACAAATTTGACAACTATTTGAAGTTGCATTACACGGGTATATCATATAGTATTAGCGCAAACAGCCAGAAAAATAAACCGTAGAGATACTAGAGCATAATATATCTGATGAACTGATGAACAGAAGTGAATCTGTTAAGGAGCAGTCATTATTGAACCTGAGTTCAATATACGATTCATGAGTGAACCTGATCGGTTCCGTTCCACTCTCATTGCTTTTCAGAACTTTTCCCATCCCTAGTCCCCTGGTAGTTCCAGCCGGAAATGTATCTGTTTCGCTCGTAAACTATGCGACAGATGCGGCACTTACCGGTGGCTCCTCGTTAACGTCCGTAATCGTGATGATGAGCAGTCCTTCGCCCTGCTGTATCGACGGTGCCGTCGTATCCGTGACGAGTACCGTGATGCGGATGACCTGTTGTTTCGAACGAGATACAAAAAAACATCGTACCGTCATCTCCATGGCCTGCTTCACCTGCGCCCACCGAACACTCACCGCGAAGCTGTCGCGTAGCAACCGCCGGTTGACAAACACCTTGCCGGACCGGTCGATCATGAACATATCCTTGAAGTCCTCCATCTCGCCCACCTCCTTGCCGTTCTTGTCGACCGCCGTGATCGGCTCGGTGGCAGCGTAGTCGAGCGACTCACTGGACGCCACGTCCGGGTCGACGGCGACCAGCGTGTGCACGAGCGTCCCGATCGGCGCGTCCTCGCTCACCTCGGCCCGCTGCGTCGTCGGCGTGAAGTACGGCGCCTTGTCGTTGCTGTTGATGATGCTGACCGTGAGCGCCGTCGTACCGGACAGGCTCGGTGTGCCGGCGTCCGACGCCACGATCTCCATCTGGTACGTGTTGCGCCGATCGAAGTCCAGCTTGCGCGCGATACTCACGACACCGGTCCGGTTGTCGATCGCAAAGTCGTCGAAGCTACCCTGCTGGATGCGATATCTGAAGAGGGGAACATCGTCACAACATTAGCCTCTCAAGTGGAAGATTTTTTCCACGAAATCAAACACACACCCTGCCCCGGAAGCAATTTAGGTGGAATATTTTAAACAAAACTTTTTATCTTCTCTTGGCCTCCCGCAGTTCCGCAGTTCGTAGTGCGAAAAAGCACATGCCCACTGTCGTCCAAAATGGACGCCCCCGAAGGCCGACGGCAAAATCTCTGCAAACCAGCGCGGCAACGAATTACCGATCCCACCTTTATTACATTAACGAATGCAATTAGACCGGGGCGGGACGATGGTGTGGGCTGCCGGGCCGGCTGCAAATTGAAAGTGAGTAGAGAATTACGAATCTACTTCCACCGAAATCGTTTGCATATTTAATGAGCGTTTGCGCTTGTGCTGGCCTAATTAAAATTCAACAGGATTTTCGTTTTCCACCGAACCCGGCAGGGACGGGGCGGTGTCTAAGCAAAACAGGAAAGTTAAAGAATTTAGAGCAACTGATCTAATTAATGGTCCCGGCCAGTGCGCGATGCTGTCTGCAGGAGGTCTGCCAAAAAGGGCGATCACTCATCGGTTCGATGATTTGCGCTTCATCGCATCGCATAGTTTGCGCACGCTTTGTGTCTGGATTCATTAATGCTCTTTTCGCTTCCAGCCACGTCTGCAGCTGTCGTTAACTTTTCCGCTGCTTTCCCGCTTTCCACGTGCTTGACATGGTTTTCCCATCAAACGCGATGGACCTAGGAGGAGGCCATCTTCGAGTGGCGCTACTTGAAGGGCGCCTACCGGTTCGGACGTAATCAAAACGCGGACGAAATTAGGTCGCCACGTCAGGACTTGGAGCAGTGAACTTGGCCGCCTGTTTAAGCTCACTCTTTCGTCCCCGACCCTGCTGACCCTTAATCTCGTTTAACCCCGGTAATTGTGGCGGGTCGCTCCGGGCAGGTTTTACGATCGGCAGTTTTCAGATCCCGGGAAACCCCCGGGTTTGCGCACAATCCGTTCCGTGCGTCGTAAATCTAAACAAGAATTTGATTAAAATTTAACGTAATTTATGCGACTACACCTGGCCAGGGCCGGGCGGAGTGCACGGACTTACACCACCATCTCCCTGAAACTACCGACATGCAGTCGGCCACGCCCCGGTCGGGAGTTGAGTTGTCCCACTCAATTATGTTGAGGCTCGGTGCACCTACAGGTCGCTTGTTTTTTTTTTTTTATTTGTATGCTGCCATTTGGAAACGGTCCGTGTTTCGTGTTCCGTTCAGCACATTTGTTTCCTCCCGCGCGGTCGCGTTTTTCCCGGCCCCGGCCAGGGTTTCCGATGTACATTTGCTGTTCTCGGTTCCGGCTCCCGCTGCTCCCCGGTCTCTGCTGTTCGGTTGTTCGGTTTACGTGCGGGAAGCGGATTTTTTCATGTTCACTTTGCGCGCCGCGGTATTGGTTTTACAGCAGCCCAAACAGCGAAATCGATGCTTCGGTTTTCAACCGGTTGCCCCGCGTGTTCCACGTGTTCCCGTCCCGGACTGGGACGTGCGCCGGTGTACAACGATAAACGCGTTGTCGGTGCGATTGTATACGGTGGTGGTGGTGGTGGTGGTGCCGCGATTGGTGAACGGGGTTTGGCAAATAGTGGAAGCTTGTTCAAATATGTACATGCAACACGATTCTTCTTGTGTATTACGCAGTAATTATCAAATTGGTATCAAATGGGATGGTAGGTATCAAATTGGATGGAAACAGAGGGACTTTTTGTTGGCAGCATTCGCGTTCTGTATTTTATACTTTAAGAGGTTTAATCGAATTTACTCTATAATAAAGTTTTGGAATCTTTTACGGATTGTTTTCCATTTTGAGGATTATTCTTTCGAATGACGTTGCAACGTACAGTGACGAACAAAGCTTATTTTATCAACATAAAACGTGGAATAGAAAGGCTCAAAGCGTATAACAAATAAGTAGCAAACTTTACCTGAGTAATGTGTCGTTTATATGTAATCAAATTCAATGAAATTAAGCTGCCAGAGCATGTTTTTATTGGCCATAAAGTAGACAAGAAGTATAAATTCTTGAAGATTTTTTTTTAATATTTGCAGAGGCGATATCATTGTTTGTTTGCTAAAAGTATTTTTTTAGACCACTGGCATTTCTATAGAATTCCGTTACATTGTTTTTCTAAAATTTCATCAGTTTTAATCATGTCTTAACACAATTTAATGATTAATTTATTTTCAAATCTTACAATGGCCAAATCCCGGAACAAGTTTTGATTTTTTCAAATATTTTCCATAACAATTCTTTTCCATATTTGATGCAACCAGATTAATGATAAATCTATTGTATGCTTAAGAAAGCGATTTAGGTTTGTATAAAGTAATTTGTACTGACATCAGCGTAGTATGTGTTTCATCCGACACTGTGTATTCTTCTCTCTTCCAGTAAGTAGCGCCTCAAACCGAACTCAACACATTACGGCGTTGAAAAAGCGCGAGTTGAAAAAGCAATTTGCCTCCACAGGCAGATTCTGCGAAAAGCTGATTATTCTTGCCCCTTCGATCGTGTGACCATTTAAAGACACAGTTAGCGGTTGCTTCAGCCCTTGCTTAATCTTGTTTTTTTTTGTTTCTCTCGAGTAATCAATTCCATGAACTTTCCCATTTGCAATAAACACCGCCATCTTCATCATCATAACCATCATCATCATCGGTTGTCGTTCACCGTTCCGGCGGGAGGGAGGACGCCCGAGACCCGGTGGTTTTGCTGCTCCCGGGGCTCCCGTGGATGTCAGAACGCCTTCCGTCTTCCAACGGCACCGGCCGGAACCGGAAGCGAATAAAATGGACATCGATGTCGTTTCGCAACCGATCCCGAACCACACCCGGGTCGAGGGAAGGTGGGAGAAATTGAAAAGCACCCACCGGAGAAGGCACTCCCCCCGCAGGACCGGGACCGGGGCCCGAGCTCGGTATTGAATAAATAAAGGTAAAACAAGCAAAGGTTTAGGTCATATATTCGCATTTACAGCACGACCCACCGCACGCCCGCCCGGCTCGCCCGGTCGAGACTGAATCGCTTCCGTTCATGATCGAACGATTTTCTCCTGGTTTTGAACCCCCCCCCTCCACCCCACTCCTCCCGCTTCACCAACCCAGCTGTGGTGATTTTCAACCCTTACCCTTCGCACCGGGGGTAAGGCCTGTATCGAAAGGCGACCCCGGCCACGGCCACGGTAGGAAGGATTGCAAACACGGGTAAAACAGGATAAAATAATCAAGTTATTCTAAAAATTTATTTTTATAGCCTTCGAACCAGTGCACAACGACAAACCGGCTCAGCAGCAGCTCGGCGGAGCCCGGAGCCGATCGAAAATTGCTTATGGGTTGCTCCGGTTGTTCGGTTGGGGTTGCCCATGGAAACGGTTCCATCCCATTTTCATCGACCAAAGGCGATGCGGCCGATTCGGGAGGTGGTGAAGGTGAAGGTGGCGACGGTGCTGTAAACGAAATTTAAAATTTACCTGATCTCCGCATTGATTCCGGTATCCAAATCGATGGCTTGTAAACGCTCCACTATGGTTCCTGGGGAAATTGATTGCACCGGAAAAGGGTGGAAAATGGAGAAAAGAAGAGAAAGCTAAATCAATTTAAATTATTCGAAACGGGCACGGATGGCAGTGGACTGTGTAGTGAAATTAGCAGCGTTATTATACAACAATGAGAAAACGAACCAGTTAATATAGTAGGCGTTATTAAATTCCGGACAGTTTTAAATTGTCTTGTTTCGGGCAATCGGTATGCCACTCTGTATTACACGATAAAACAATAAAAGAAATATCCACTACTTGGCAGAAATTTGAGCCACCGTTCGTGGATCATAATAATTACGATGGATGTGTATGCCCAACGCGTCGTTCACGTTCAGGTGTATACGCCAAGGACCCGCTCCCGGTAAACGTCATTTCGAATACATTGATTATAAACAGACTTGACGCTCTCGTTAACCTCGAGTCACACGGGACCGAACGATACCCGAACGCTCCGGTTCGAAACGGATAACAGCGTAGGATAACACCTCCCCCGGATCGATACCTGGGGCAGAGAAGCAGCGCACGAAGCATCTCGTCTCGCCAACGATCCAATAACGTTCGATAGGACTAATATCTTTCGACGAGTTCTTTGATGAAGAAAGTTCAATAAGACGCCAGCTTAGCGGCGTCGGGGGCGGTCCGGAAGGGATTTACACGAGCGGCGCTAGAGCGCTGTAGAATGGAAATGTTCATAAACTTCGCTTGTTTACAAATTCATACAGTGGCTCTATGAAACCACTAATTCCATTCACCTTTCCCAGAGCGGCGGGACAGAGCAGGAGCATCAGCAACCGTATTGGATATATCGAACGCGGTACGCCCGGAGAAGGCTTCAGTTTCCGAGAACCGTCGCCCGACAGCGTCGTCCGAGGCGTCTGCCAACTCTGCCCAGCGCAGGCAGCAAACTTCTGGGTGCGGGAAAGTTTTCCCAATGACAAACAGCAGACAGCGAACTTAAATAGTTTGACCGGAGCTTTTTGCGCAAAACCAGCGAAATAACTTCGCTTTGTTTTCTCATCACCGGCGCCATTATAATGGACGAGCCATTACTGCCACCGGGACCGACCGACCGGGGGAGGCGGCTAGCAGCGAAATAACTTACCGATCGGAAAGTTCTCCTCGATCGAGGTGAGATAGTTTTCCCGTGCAAACTGCGGTGCGTGGTTATTAACGTCCCGGATGGTGATGTTCACGTTGCAGAGCGTCGTGTACAGCCCGTCGGTGGCCTGTTTGAAGAGAGAGAGAGAGAGAGAGAGAGAGAGAGTGAGGCGGGGGTTAAGTTGAAATAGTTCGATCCGGGCTCCGGGTGCGGAACGATTGGGACAGGGGTATAATCGAATTTTTCCATCCTCTCCCGTTTGGGCTGGGGGGGGGGGGGAGAGTGCGCAACTGGGTGGGATAAGTTCAAACGACCGTGCAGGAAATGTTAATCAAGAGGAATTTCTAATTAGATATAGTAATGGCCCGGTAGGGACTGCGGAATGCACTCGTTGTCTGCGCTCTGCAACTAATGGCGAAGGATTAACAGCACCCCCGTGGGAACGCCGGTTGGGATGCGATTGTATCGGGGTCAAATGTGCGGCTCCCACCCAGCCGTTCTTCGCCTCCGCTTGCCTTACCTCCACGCCGAAGAACACATTTTCCGACTTCAGATGGTTCACATCGAGCGCAACCGATTTCGAAATCGTCAGCTGACCGGTGCGTTTATCGATTTCGAAATGCCGTGTGACCGCCTCGTTGCCAATGATCCTGCGAGTGGAGCGGGAGAGAGAGAGAGAGAGAGAGAGAGAGAGAGAGAGAGAGAGAGAAAGAAGCGGATGAAAAAAACGACCCTTTGGCAAACACTACTACCGGCCGAGATAATCGATTCGCAGCCTTACCGATAGTTGATCTCGGAAACGACGTCCGGATCCCGGGCCTTAATGACGAGCGGTGGCTCGAACAGGCTCGCACCCTCGTCGACCGACGCCCGGTACAGGGGGCTCTCGCAGACCGGCGGCGAGTCGTTCGCATCGAGCAGGCTGATGCGCACCGACACGACCGATGTTTGTCCGCGGCCCTCGTCGTCGGTCGCCCGGTACGAGAGGTAGTACACGGACTGCGTCTCGTAGTCCAAACAGGGTGCCGTCCCCGGGCCGGCCGGCATTTGCCGCGGGCCCAGCACGTCGTTCGTGTGCGGCTGGTCCGTGCGGGCCGGCTCGTCCACCGTGGTGGTGGTCGTCTCGTAGCTGTCGTACAGGGTCGCTATCGTCGGCGGTGCGATGACGTTCACGTCGCGGAACTCGTTCGATTCGCCACTGTTGACAATGCGGTACGTCATGTACTCGGCCGGGCCGCGGGCCGTCCCGTTCGCCGGGAAGTCCGGATGTTGCAGGTCGGCCAGTGTCGGTAGCTGACGGCGTCGGCGTCGCGTTTGCGAGCCACCCAGCGCAGGAGGGCAGTCGGCCACCGAAATGGCCCCGGTAATCGGATCGACGTGGAACAACTCCGACCCGGTACCGGACAGCGAGTACCGTATGCCCTGATCACCGTACAGCCCCGAGTCGAGATCCCGGGCCGTGATCGTCGCTATCAGATGACCGGGATGGGCCGTCTCCGACACGGTCGTGGAGTACGAGTCCTGCTCGAACACCGGCCGATTGTCGTTCGCGTCCGTGATGGAGACGGTCAGCGTGGCGGTCGACGATAGGCGCGGGTTCGTTTTGGTCTCCTCCGCCACCAGCAGCACGATGAACTTGCGCTGGTTCGGGTTCTCGTAGTCGAGCGTGCCGTTCGCGACGCGTATGCTTATCTGCGACGAGCCCGTCACCAGCTTCGGCTCCACGTCGAACACGCTCGACACGTCGTTCAGGCGGAGCCGGAACTCCGCGTTCTCGCCCACGTCCGGATCGCGCACGCTGATCTCGAGCGGCAGGGGCGTGCCCGGGGCCGTGTTCTCCGACAGTGCCACGAAGTACTCGGTCTTGTTGAACATCGGCGGCGAGTCGTTCACGTCCCGGATCGTGATGGAGGCCTGCGTCGTGGCGACGGTGAGGTTATCGTTGCCCGGCACCCCGTCGACCACCTCGCGCGCCTTCACCGTCAGTATGATGAGGCCCGTGTCGTCCGGCAGGGCCTCCTTGTCGAGCGGCTTCGCCGTCCGGAGCTCACCGGTGTGTTTGTCCAGCAGGAAATAGTCCATCGGATCTGGTTCGGGGAGGAGATGATGAGAAATTGGGTAAATAAAGAATGGAAGGCAATAGTTGCTCTCCAAACTTTTAGGCCAAAGGCACTTACTCGTCACCAGCTCGTACACGATCTTTCTCGGCTGACCACGATCACCGTCCCGTGCCTGGATCGTCATCACCAGCGTCCCGATCGGGCTGTCCTCGTTGATCACGGCCGCCAGCGAACCCTGAAACACGGGTGGAGCGTTCTGGACATCGCGCACATGGATCTCCAGCCCGGCCGAAGCATTGTACAGTCCATCGCTCGCATCCAGCAGCAGCTGGTAGATCATGCGTTCGTTGTAATCCAGCGGCTGCTTCAGCACGACGGCCGCCGTCAACCGATCCTGCTGGCTCTCCGTCACCTCGATCGCAAACTTCTCGCACGCGTCCGGATTCTGCGGCTGCGGGATGCACGAAACGTCCAGGTTCTCGCCGACCGTGTCCCGGTCCGTCACGAGAATGCCGTCGAATATGGTCGTGCCCGGTTCGGCATTCTCCAGCACGTCCGTTTCGTACGGGACCTGCGGATGGAGCGAGCCAGAAATGGAAGCAAACATTGAAAACCGGACATTCCGCCTCCGCTGGGACTCTGGGAGCCATTTCCATTAAAATTACATTTCAATTCACTCCCGTAGTCCTGGCTCTTAATTGCGGACCCTTATTACTTGGCCCCCACCCATCGCCGCGTGCCGCGTCAGTTTGCGTTAAACAAACGAACCAATCCCCAGGACGGCCCGGCACAGCCAGCTGGTGCCGGTAGCAGAATGCAACGAAACCGGAAGGGTCCAATCGAACGACCGATCCCCGGGCCCGGGATAGAATGTAAAATGTTTGCATTCCAAAGTTTAAATTAGTTCGAAATACCGAATACCGGGTTACACAGTCTTCCCGACCGTCCGGGAGATGCTCCTGGGTCCTGGGTTGTCCGGGACACCAGCGGGAAACCGCACAACACCACTATCGGCCGAGAATCGAAAAAAGCGATTAATCATCCCGGACCATAATGTGCCCCGGAACGGGCTGCTGGTTCACTCCACGTTTCGTTGAACTTGGCGTTCGGGTTACGGTCGCGACCGTCGTGAAAGTGCCACAACGTAGCAGAAACGTTCCCTGCCCTGGAACGAAATACTTTCGGGGATACCACCAGCAACAACAACAACAAACACACACACACCGGCAGCAACAAAAAAGAACACCAAACGGCCACACCGGATCCGGGGTGAGTTTATTGAAATTGTTTAAAATGGGAAACTTTTCCTATTTATTATTGCACAACACGAAACTAATTTCACTTCAATGAGTTCGCCGTCACAGTTGGTGTTGTCGTCGTTGTCGTCGATGTCGGGCTTGTTTTCGTCATACCCGGGTGGTGTGCCACCGTTGCCGGACGCACTGCGCCGCCGGCACACAGTCATGTCCCGGTGTTCGTTTTGCACCCGCGGGAGAGATTCGCCTGCAGCCTGTACGTAATCTGTCCGCAGCCTCGTGTTCTGTGGTGAGTTGCACCAAACCAACGGGCGCTGTCGGAACAGTAGGAGCAGAAAAAAACGCCACTTTTTCCACTGCACCCGACTTCAAAAAACTAACACCAAAGTTACGATGACAAAATGGCAAAATAGGGAAATGATGGAAGCAACGGCACGACAACAAACGCACGAAAGTGTAAGGGGTGGATGAACATAAGAATAGAGTCCCCCAACGAAACATCACTCGGGAGTGATGGGAAATTTTTACTGAATTTA
Organism: Anopheles dirus; assembly: GCA_000349145.1. Taxonomy (NCBI): domain Eukaryota; kingdom Metazoa; phylum Arthropoda; class Insecta; order Diptera; family Culicidae; genus Anopheles; species Anopheles dirus. The sequence goes on from KB672813.1 coordinate 4,328,206, forward strand.
CTAAAGTTTCAGTGACCTGGAAAGTGGACGCTAACGACGTCTCCTTAATGGGGATGTTAAAAATACTTTTTTTAATTAAGTCGTGTTACTGAAAGAAGCTATGGAATACTCGTGTACTGCATTATATTAGAATATATGAGTGAGTGAGTGTTAAATAAGAGGGCATCTGCCTATGATTATATAGGCGTGTCAGGATCATGGTAACTATTCAATATCGATGCAAATTGTTTATTAATCTGTTTCAAAGGTTTTATACATAACACCATGATGATTAATAACACTTCAAAGGGTATTATCGTATGATTGATTGGTAAGTACCACAATACAATGGATGTAGCCGTCATAAACAAAAACTTGCCTCATCAAATGAGCTCATTTGCGGTTACATTATACCAAACAAATCTGATCAATTCAGTGTAACTAATTAAAATCGGAAATTACCTCACGCTCTGTATCGATTATGGGAAAAGTAATTTCCCAACAATAATTGTAGTTATGTTGAACATTTATCAAAACCATTTGTAATGACTTGTCATGTTTCTTTTCATCGATTTTTTACATGGCTTATGTTTTATTTGAAATCTATCGCTGCAAATTAATCGATATATAATTGAGTAAGGATTAGATTGAATTCATGGTACACAGTTCAAGCTCTACAACATTTTAGCCTTTTCTGGCAAAAAGCAATTAATTGTATTCTAGGTTTTGACCTAATTTATTTTCAGTATAATTAAACACGTTGGTTGCCACGATAAAACTTTGTACATGTTTAGAAAGCATACATGATAAGCTATCGTATGTAGTTCTTACAAATAACACAACTCTTCAGTACAATGAATCGAATAATCTAGATTCAATGAAACGTTCAATAACAGACTTTAGATCAGAATTTATATCAAATCTGGTAAAGTATCTTTTCTCAACACTAAGCAAACTTTTTGTACATCCTATTCTTATTTATCAAGTTCCTACAATGAAGAATGTGCATATAAATGTGGTAGAGACTCTAAATCTATCGGTTTTATCAATAAAGGATCCAATCATAAATAGATTTTCACGAACTGAAAAGAACAACTCAAAACATCCTTCTTGTTCACTATTTTAGGGATCAATACCTTGAAATCACTCTGAAACAGGAGTTAAAAAAGTAATGTACACGACAAAATCAATAGCTCGTACTTACATGCTGAAACTCCGGCGGGTTGTCATTCTCATCCAGCACGATGATGGTGATCGGAACGTTGACGATGTTGTCATTCTCCGACTCGATGCCGGTGGCGCTGACACGATCCCGGATCGAAACGGAAAACGACAGCGTATCCTGCGCCTGCAGCACCGGCAAGTGAGAAAGCGGGGAAAAAGAGAAAACAAGAAAAGAGAATGACAGACGGGATCACAAACAGTAAAGGCAGTAAAAATGTAACTCGTAATAATATCGCCATTATCGGTGTGGCTCCCTGGTCCCAGGCCCAGACACTAGTACACCGTTCCCGACGAACGGGTTCAGCTTTGACGCAAATCCAAATCCCAAAGCCCAAAGCCGGCACCCGCACAGACACCGAGATCGGTACATCGATCGACTTCCGCGCCTTTTCGTTGTCCTTTTTCTCCTCCTCTTGTGTCTGCATGTGTGGGACCGGCTGCGAAACGGATATTGTTTTTACTTCCGTTTCATGTGATGTGTTTGTCGATAGAGTATTTATTTATGTACGGTGGCATGGCCGGAATTTCGATACGCCCTGCTGTTCTCCGGAATTTATCCGAACCATTCTACTCCCCTCGGGGGCATCAGCGGCCGTGCATTAACCCGTGTGGGACAGGTAGCATTGACTAGCCAGCCGTATGGTGAACGCAACAAACGCAACAAAACAGATCAATAAACCAAAACCGAAGCCCTACCAGAAGGACTAATGAAAAACGAGGATAATAAAATAGAATCGAACGGCAGCGCGAGACACACAACGGTGATTTTTCCCTTCTCCAAACGGAAAGATGCAAACGGAATGAATAATTCTGTTTATGCAGGATGTATATTTTCGTTGGAAAAACGTTTCGGTCTCCTCTCTGCTGACCCACCGCAGCGCATCGCATCGCCGAGGTTTGCGTTGCGATATTGTCGGAACCGGCGAACGGGTCGATAACACCCTTACTCGTGACACTCCCCGAACGCCAGCTGTATTTGATTTCTGACTGTACCAAGAAACATATCCCACGGTACTTTTGCATGGCAAATAAAACGTATCATTAAAGTTGAGAGTTGATCAAGCGCTAGATCAAACGCGATCCAGTGTGCGGAAAAATTGATCCACAGCACACTGCGATTTCAGAAATGGCATTAACAACAACAATAACAACAACAACAACAACAACAACAACGCAAACAGCAAAAAAAATGGCGCGCAATGGCTGGACAAAATAATCATCCCGTATGCATTGAACGGATGCCAAGCTAACAGCAAGAAATTTCATCTGCGAAATGGAAATAGAGATGCTACCGATGCGTTCTGCACGCTGCATCACTGCAAATGCAATTGCAAAGTGCAATTGATTTTTTGTTGTTATCTGTTTCGGGGTGGTAGAGAGAGAGAGAGAGA
>KB672813.1:4330899-4394727 GCA_000349145.1 Anopheles dirus
TTTTTTTTGTTCATCTCACCACCCGGCTCTTGGCCTTATTAAGTTTTTGTGCGTGTTTACTTTCGTCGGGAGATTCGCTTTTACTGATACTGACTTGCACGGCTTTGAAGGCACCAACGAAAGCAAAGCACAACAAAAAAAAAACGCTGATCGATGGGGAGAGAAGTGAACGAAAAAAAACACGATGCGAAACCATGCTTCATCGCCTATGCTCGGTGCATGAATGGGAAAAGCGCGTTCATCATCATCAACCAGAAGATGAAACTGGAAAACTCGTTCGACAGAGCGTCCGAAAAGTAGCGAGAACGCTGCAGCAACCGAAAAAAACACCCTCGACCTCGCTGCATACCTCCATGTCCATGTGCACGGTGATGTTTTGCAGTGTATTTTTTATTTTTTGCTGCTCAGGTCTTCTTCAATCGGCTAGAACATTCGTGAAATGTCCCCCGAAAGGTGTTTGCAGCGTGCGACAACCATCACGCGTCCGTGCCGAACCGAACCGGACGAACTAAACAAGGACGAACGAACGACCCGGGCGTGCCAGAGCGTAGCGCAGGCAGCGCTATGAAGTTAAATAAATTTATCTATCCAATATTGAATTTTCACTCTACGTCGTCCGATACGCCGACAGCGCGCCATTGACCTCGCCCGGACGCTGGGGTGGCGCGCAAACATTAGCGTTTGATGACCGAATTTGGCTCTTGTCGCCAAGAGCCCGGGGCGAACCGAGAGAGTTTTATTTCCATTCATGGAGCGTTTTTTTTTAGAATTTTTCTTTAATGCATTCGTGTCTGTTGGCCAAATTTGGTCCACGACAACAAAGGTTCATTCGAGGGGGGTTTTGTCTCTCCTGTCTGCGCTTATTGGGAGCATAAATAAGTTTGTGTGATTTTTTATCGAAAATCGACGATATTGTGTGGAATTTTTTTTATTTTTCTAGTGATTACTGTCGGTACTGAAATATGTCGACAAGCATTATCATGTACAAAAATGACTTTAGCAGAATGCGGCCATTTTTCTCTTAATACTTGGATTCAGCACGTCAACTGACATAGGTAGATTTCACGTGTGATCATTCCGTTCGATTTTAGCAGCTCATAATACCGCATCCTCAAATGGTCCCACCAGATATAAAGCATGATCTTCACGCAGGTGTTGCCCAACAGATGTTTCCTAAAATTTGAATAAACGTAAGAGACTTTGTAGGATTACTATAAATTTTAAGAAAAAAAATCCAAGAAAAACACATTTTTTTATTCAAAAGTTGCCTGACAGACATTGCGAAAAGATATCTAGTGATCTCAAACACACTTCAAATAGACATTGTCTCAAGATTAAACAAACCTGCAATAAACTAAAATGCGAGTTCCACACCGAACTCCAACTTATCCATGCTCCCAATAGATGGTGCGAGTTCGAGATTCCCACCATAACTTAATTACCCACGCTCAATCACTCGATTATGTCCATACTTGCCAGACGCTGTGCCGGCGCGCCAGCAATGTGGCCGTGTGCGAGATAGTTCCTTCTCCATTGGTTCCTCTTTCGCCACCCGAAAAACCTCACGGATCCAGGAGCCATTTAATCAATTTTATAAACTTACATCACACGATGCCACGCCAAACGATGCGCAGCTCACATCTCCGCAACTAAATTGGCCCACGAAAGGAAAGCGTGTGCTTTAGGAGCGGCTACCGAACACACACGGTCCCTTCCCACCGGCGGGAACGTGGCGTGGCGTGGTTCAGGCTGACAAGGAAAATTCCTTTATGCTTGATGGAAAAATAGTACCGAAAAAAGCGATCGCAACCAACAAAAAAAGGGGTGGGAGCAAAACGAGCGCAGCTATTTCCCGACGTGTTCCAGGCGCTCGGCAGATTCCGCAGACGCTTCCGTCGAACCACATACGAGTCTTCCGACCGTATAGAACATTTGTCTGCGTCGGCGGGACCGGGTAAGCGAAAGTGCTCGCTCACCGTACTCCACCACTTCCACCAGGACCAGGGCCGGGCCGGGCCAAGGAGCGCGCCGTTGAGTTGTCGATATTAATTTTATTTTCCAATTTATTGATCCCTTTTTTACGCTGCCGAAAGAGAAAAATTCGTCCGAAATCGAATTCGTCCGTGCCATTGAACTGTTTTCGTCTTGTTCGACATGCGGCGGCGTTTGCCTTTAGAGTTTTTTTTTTTTTTTGCTTCGACCGGAGAACATCTGAACCGGCATCCCTCGACAAGGATTATACGTACGTATGTGGGCGAGATCTCTGTGGGTCGAACGTGCTGCTTAGAGGGTTTGAGCAGTTCGGTTCTAACGTACTCCCCGTGCCGTCGCCACGAAAACGGACTCGGGTCGGTTTTCAGCGGGCGGAGAGTGGCCAAATGGTTTCTTGCCGGTCCTACCGGTCCCTCGGGCCAGGCATCCAGCCCGAGGTACACCGGGAAGAACCGAAATAGCATTCCATTCCGGCAGGCGGAAGACACATTACCACGTAAATCTCGTGCTCATCCCGGCCCGGGGGTCGCTAGCTTCCGGGCCGTGCAGCCGGTACCTCTCGCCGGATCGCTTGATTTTGTGTTGTATCTTTTCGCCACTCGAAGCTGCTGCTACCGTGCGCATTGTTTCATCCGAAAATGGAAATACCCATAGGCCATTTATATAAGTTCTTATCGGGCGAGCGAAAGAAATTGCCCCTGCCGCTGCGGATTGTACCACGAGCGAAACGGAATGATGTTTCGTGTTTTTGTTTTTTTGCTTCCGCGTCTTCTTGCTCTCGGATGTAATTCGATGAATTGTTGATCGGTTCGGTACAAGGTAAACAGCGTCAATAAATATCAAAACAGCTTATCGTGAATGTTTTAGATTACAGCCGAAAAGGTAATCAGTCTGTTTGTGGAAGCGGAAGCCACCGGTCTGATTAGCGGTTCTTGCCATATGAACGACAAATCCTTGGGGCGAGACAACCACAAGGAAAAGTGCGACAGTTCGGGTGAGAAATGCGATAATACGATTCGTTCTAGCTAAAACTTAACAGCAGAGAAGAAAGGACGAGGATGGCTGTGAACATATTTTTTGTAACGTATCGTTGAATGTTCCAAAAAGACTATTCGTATGAGTAGTTAAATTTATTTCGGAATAAGTTCTCTTTGCAGATTCAGACCACTTTTATATTAAATTAATTAGCCACTTTATCCAGAACCGTGTAAAGGATACTAAATAACTTTAATATTGTAAGATGCTTGTACCAAGTCGGCTTTACATTGTAGTATTTAACATTCTAATCGAGTTTTGTGATTCATTCTAATCAAGACTTCTGATTTGAAGAAGACTTCTTCCCCAAATGTTTCACACACTTGTATATGTAAGAAAAAATAGAGAAAATGAAATGCATATACTTGAAAGATAATTTCTATGCATCACTTCCACACACCAGGCGCCTCCATGTGTGATACAAGAACATTTTTTTAGCCTACTCATTTTTGGCAAACGCAAGCGAAATTTAATTCGTTTCAGGAACATTCTTTCCATGCCTTGAAGGTGTTTTATGTATGAAAATATGTTTGTAATTCAATCACAGAAGAAAAAATCAATGATGATGAAATTGAAAGTTCTATAACAAAAATCTTCTGATTTATTATCTTATTAAAATTCTTATTAAGTGTTGTGTTTTTGTGTAAGGTTTCGATAGGGTACTAAAAAGTTCCGATAAGGTCCGGAATGGTTCCAGTAAGGTAAAGTTCTGACAAATTTCTGATAAGGCTCCGAAAAGATTCTGAAACGATTCCAATAAGGTTCTGATAAGGTTTCGATGGACCTCCGGTTAGGTTCCGTTTGGGTTCCAATAAGATTTGAAATAAGATTCCTAAAAGCGTACTTGGATTAGGTGCTTGATCCGTTTCTGCAAATCTGCAGTGTAATAAGTAGTTTTCATTTCAGTTCTTAGATGTAACAAACATTTTTCTCAACATGCCCTTAATAAAGTCGTGCTTTCCTGTTTCCAAAAATATTTCCAGTATGTATTGTTTGCTGCAGTATTGGCATACTTTTCTATCATGATTCCATCTCGCACAACAATAAATAAAGATTAAATTACCAGAAACCTTTCGAAGGTGAGACACGGACTTCTTGCGGCGCAACCATTGCCCCCGGGCAAACGGTCAGCGTGCAATCGTTCATGCCGTTGCATGTCAAATCCGCTTCACCGCCATGATTGATGATGCATACCCCACTTGGTTATTGTTTAAAATGTTACATTCACCCGTCCACCCGCGAACATTCCCAACATGCACGTGCCTGATTCGGCAGGGAGGGAGGAAACCACTGCGCCAGAATGCCGGTTGTTGCACGGAATCCGTAAACCAAAGCGGGATTCACGCGCCCTCCAGCACCAGCCGGTAATGGACCAACGCATTCCCACCCCGGTCCCGTTTAACGATGCGATTTCCGAATATTCCCCGAGATGGAATTCCGATCCCCACGTGGATGGGAGCGAGATGGAGAGAGAGAGAAAGAGAGAGGCTACTACCAACGCGCCAACAACATTCCAAATGGGTTTCCCGTGCCTTGGTGGTTAGCGAGTCCGTTTTTTGTGTTGTTCTTGAACCGGATGGTTTCGTTGGGGCTTAGCCCCACACCGACATTGTCTCGCGGGGCCCACAGCTGCACCATTCCATTTCCCATTGTTTTCTCGGAAGCCTCCCACAAGGAGCGGCGGCGCGCGTGGTTATGGTTTGCTTCGGTTGTTTTTTTCTTCCTCGCTTTTCTGTTTGCCCGCTACGTTCGGATGCACTCCACGGAGATTATCGCCGAGAGACGTGCGGGCATCCTTGCAGCCCGAACCGGATGTTCCGCCCGATGCTGGCGAAACAAAGTGAATCGTTCGATATAACGCAACGAACGAGCGCTTTCCGTGAGAGTATTTCACCATTCCGAAGCTTTTATCCGCCATTGTTTTAGCGTCTGTGCGTGGCAGTGGCTGCTTAGCCGTATGCCGGCACCGCACACAGGCGACCGCGCGAAAGGTCGGAACGCAAATGGAGGGAAAAATATCCTAAGACCGAGCACAAAACGGTTCACTCCATTAAGGGGGATTCGGGAGATGGTATGGGTGGAAAGGAGGGGGGGGGGGGGCGGAACAGAGCAGGGAAGGTCTAACGGTGGGCAATTATTTTGAGTCGATCCGTGCTGCCCCACTCACCCGGTTCCGCCTAGAACTGAGCGATGTTTGGCTCCGGGCCGGGTTCGAGAGGGTTTTGCGGCGGCCAATCGATGGTGCGACTCTTGTACGGGATTGAGGGATTAGCTCCTGGTTCTCCTCAAATGCCGGGCCGTTCGGTGCCCAAATGGTGATCCGGCTTGTTATTCGTGGTAAAGCAATTAGGTGCTACACTGTGCAGCGTGGATGTGCGCAGGGTTTATGGATGAGGTGATGGATGCATGAGCTTTCGTCGACTTAAAAAAAAACGAACTACCCTGCAGAGTGTTTGGGTGATGTACGATGAGAAGATAATAAAAGAGCAGAATCGTATAAACGCCACATTTCAAGCCATCCAGCACAAACACGTTTCGTTCCACTAATTTGTGTGTTGTTGGTGTAAGATGCACAATGTTTTTCACTTTTGGGGCAGCTGATTGGCAATTAGGTAAGCCCGGTATAATAGGATTACGTATAATGGAACATAAAAACTCTAGTAATCATGTAATGCAAACCATATTGGATGTGGATCACTTAACAAGGCGCGTGGCATTCTACTTAAGTTCAAGAAGTTGTACTAATATCACGCATATATTCATAAAAATACAATAACAAATAATAAATTACTTGAATATTATCCTCAGGTCTGCGTATCACTATGACTTAAATACTCAAATGCTATGACTTTCCGCTCAATATTTGTCTACAGTAACTCTACATTTTTTCATTTCAAATAATGTATTTGATGAATTCCAGCTGAAGCACGTATACTATTACATACATTACATCAATCAACTTTACCTTACATATTTAAGTAAATTGATGTCTGGAATCTAGTATCTTGATGTCAAAGTGAACTTTCAGTCGAAAAGTGTGTGAGCTAGGGGCAAATTTGTGGTAGCTTCGACCACATCGTGATACATTTTATGGACCCGATACTTAAATATACCACTTTAAAGCACAAAAGACTCCAAACGCCAAACGATTCCAACGCTTGATATCGTTTTAAACCGCCACAAACAAATTCCTCCACCGAACGACTCCTCGCACATACCAAAGACCCCCGCCCGTGTGAGGTGAAAGCGGGCGGAAAACTATGGTCAAGAAAACACTTCAGCATCCGCACGGTGGCGTGGGTCGACCATGGAAACCTCAGACCATCTTCGTTGAAACTTTCCAAATCTCTCTCCAGTGGCTCCACCCGTGTGCCCCGAGTACGTGGGATTCCCCCACCTCATTTGGGGGGGATATACCACTTCAATGGATCCCTAATTTGCAAACCGGGCAACCCAGCGACCCAACGGAAGGATCCCGAACGCCCGCTTTTACCCACACACGGGTTCACTTTACATCTAAATTCGAGACCTATCACGTACGGTCGCCCGGTGCCGAGTAAACACCCACACACACAGCCACCCGAGATAGGAGCCGAAAATTAGCATATAGATCAAGCGTCAAACGAAACTGGTAAATGCACTTCCGTTTCTCATTTTCTCTTCTCCGGCTGCTCCGGGTCGATCCGCATGTATGCGGTACCGTGTATGCGGAATCGGACGAGCACATCCGCCTGACTGTAGGTGAGCGTTCCGAGGGATGAATTTAAAGCGCCGATGGTGCCGGTTGCGCCGGCAGCACGATGGAAGGTGCCACCGCACTTTTGTTTCCTTCCGGCACAATCAATCGTTCAAATTTTACCCGCAATTGAATTTTGCTCAGATTCGGGGACTCTGAATCGGGCTGTACGTAGCGCGTGCGTAAAGTTTAAAGACACCAATACAGCAATGTAGCGAATTGCTCTGTGCAAAAGGAAATGGTGTTCACGGGTCGGAAAGCAAATTTTGATCCTTTTGTAGAATGGAATAGAAATGGTATAACTTCTTTATAACAAATCTTCCACAAACTTACAAACACTCAAGGGATTCAATAACCTTTTCTAGGTCTCGAGAATACCCTACGTCTAGAAGTGCGCTGTTTCGCCTGCAAATTTATTTCAAACACATTATAAAATGCTAATATCTTGCAAAACATTCCAATGTCTTAAGGAAGCCATTACCATGCCGCTGTGTTTGTGCACCTGCACCGTAGCTGTGTGCTTTACGTGAATGATTACCGGTCGTACCCATCTCAACCAAAACGCTCGCTATCGTCATCGTTTCAGGAGCAGTAGTTTATTATGAATATTTCATACATTGCTGTTTGCGCTCAGTCGCAAGAAACATATCTTCCCATGCGCACCGCATAGTCCTACAATCTCACCCTCCCCGGTCTAGGGTCTTCCAGTGCATCCTCTGCTGAGTGAGCACATCCAGTGCCGTCGTCTGAACGGCAACCACCCGAATATCATTTAGCGTTTAATGAAGATGCCAACGGTTTCCCCGCTGTTTGTTTGCCCAAAGTCAATCTCGCCCGAGCGTTCGAACGATGTGCACTTGACTGAACTGGCCGTCAAAGTTAATGTTTGCCAAACGGCAGATGTTAAACGTATCGGCCCGAGCCTTCCCATACATTGTGCCTCCGAGATGCAGTAGGCAAAACATCCGGCTGCTCGATTGTACCTTGGATTGGATTTTCTCAGAATCACATCGTAAGCCCCGGTAATAGGCCTCGGTCAACGATTTCCCGGAAATGTTCATTACCTTTGCCAACCTTCTATGTGTGTGTGTGTGTGTGTGTGTGCGGGGTGTCAGTACGCTACGAGAACGTGATGGCAAACAAGATCATGAAAATTTCTTCCGCCACTTCTAATTACTTCAAGATGAAAGCTCATTATTCTGGGAAATTTTTAAATAGTCCCACAAAATTATACATGCGCTCTTTGTGCGTAAACAAAGCACAAGTAGAAGGTGTCCTTAAAGTATGGTGCATGCGGCTAACCGGCCTACAAGAGTCAGAGCACAATTATGCTCATGCAGACGCGTGTCGAGACGAATATAAAATGGTTTACGACCCCCAAAAACCGGAATAAAACCAGCACACAGCTAATCCGATTTGATCGCTCAACAGCGGAGCCCTGTTTGCTCTCCTTTTTAGACTTTTTTTCCCCGTTGCTCTCCGGAGTGTGTTATCCTTGTGGCGGAGTTACAATTTAGCGCCGCGTATTTACCGCGAAAAGCAGCAAAAAGAGTCGACCTAAGCTCGGCTTCAACTGTGTGTTCTAGCGTGGCCCGATGGGCTCGACGTGGCTTCCATAAGGATTACATTTTATTGTCAATCTGATAGCTCTTATCGTCTACCATCCTGCGTGTCAACTTGGTGGGTGGGTGGGGGAGGGTTGAGCAGAGTAGCCGGGTGAAGCTTACCGATGCGTTTGAAGTACACACGAGCCCGACCCGTAGCGTAATTAATGAAGCATTTTGAATTCATAAAATATCTTACGGCCAATCCAATGCCAACCGTGCCAAGTAACCCTACGCTCTGATCCTGCCGATGCTGCACGATGCTGTCCCGTTGGCGTCGGCAGTGCGAATACCGTCGGCTTAGTATGTATGCATGCGCGCGTGTGTGTGTGTGTGCCCGGTGCTGATAATGTTCTACGCGCAGAAATACGCGCGCTAAAGAGAGAAAAGCTTTCGGAAGGATTCGTTCCACTCAACAGGGCACAATTGAATCGTAAATTACGTTCCCTTCTTCTTCTTCTTCTTCGTCGCCGGCACCACCGCCTCCGATCGCTTGACCGAGAATCCTGGTCGCGGTTCAAAATCTTGCTTGCCGGCATGCCCGGTTGTTTCCAGCCGACCGTCGTCGGAATTCTGCCAGCCGCCCTCCGGTGTGGCTTTTCTTCTAACACCAAACGGGTTTGACTTTCTGGCTTGTTGCTTTTTGCCGTGGCCTGTGCTGATTCCCTACTCACCAGCCTGCCTGCTTCCCTCCCCCAACCCCCCACCCACCCACCGGATGTGTATGCCTATCGAACCGAAAGCACATGCGTACCGGCCGTCGGAACCGGAAGAGCGTAACGCCCATAGCCGCTGCACACCGGGCGAATATGAGCAGGCTTTGCGTAGTAAGCCCTGCCTGACAGCCATTCCGCCTGCGTGGCGGGCGGGAATCCTTTGCGATACGTTCCGCAAACCGGGAAGCCCGTACGCACTCGTGCATGCCGAGTCGGGTTCCACAATATAATTACCATTATTATTGTTATCTCTGCCGACAATCTCGTGTGAGCGAGCAGTGACTATGTTCGAGCGGGCAGGGATTTTGTATCCCAGAAGAGGAAACATACCGGTGGCGGTGTCTTGAGAAAAGTTTCTCCGGTCGAAACTTTGTTTATCGCTCCCGTTGGGGCGATGATGTTGTTTGCCGAACTGTTCTGTTAAAACATTTGACACAACTACGAACAAGATGTGCCTATATTTTGAACGAAACAAGTGATGCATACCAATGCGATAAGGTAAAAAAGCTTTAAATGAAAGTAAATAACATAAGCACCTCACCCAACTGTCTTCGACTTCAAGTTTTTGAAAGAAAATTAGTTTGGCTTACGTTTTATAAAAGAAAACATATAAAGCGAATAAACGCATACTAAGTCAAAAAAAATATTAAATAGATTTTAAATAGAAATTATTCAAAGACATCAGATGTAGAAAACATTGAGCTTATAGGCGTATTGACCCTAAGAATTAAAATTAATAGGGAATTTTTGTCATAATAAGTATCAAAACCCTTGAGTGCTTTCAAAATATTACCCTTTCTTTGGAAAAAAAAACAGTTTAATTGCAAGACCCGTGACATATATAGAAGTAATTTGAAGCACGAATGTGCTAAAGGAACAGATTTCATAAGCTGTGTGCAAAGTCCGTAACTACTGTCAAACACTACTCTTATCACAACTGACACCCGGCTGGTCCGAGGCACGTGTAGGTTTTATCCGTCCGACATGGATCGAACCACTGCCTCCGGAAAACACCGGCCACTAACACACTTCTTATCACGTTACATGCGGTGCGAAGAGCAGCAGTGTGCCACACCGTGTGACATATGTTTGCATCATATTCGCCCGAACCGAGCGGCGTCCGTTCCGTGAAAGCGAGCCTGCCCCGAGAGCAGCCCGTTCCACACCCAACGGGCACACCAGACCGGAGAAAACTGTGCAAGATTTATGTCTTTCGCCATTAGCTAACCGGTGTCGTTGTCATTTTTGTCCCTGTGTGCGCCCGCAGCTGCATGTCTTGCGTGCTTTTTCGATGCCTTTCTTACCACACCCGGCACTGGGACGCACGATATTTATGCCCTCCGATGCGTCCACTTACCTCACGATCGAGCTCCTTGATCACCTGCACCTCGCCGGAGATGGGATCGGCGATGAAGTTATCCGAGCCGATCAGACCGAACGAAACGTTACCGCCCTCCGGGTCGTAGCCTTCGAGCTTGTACACCACCGTCCCGACCGGCGTCTGCTCGGACAGGGCGAGGTTGTTCATGTCCTGGGTGAAGACCGGCGGCAAGTTGCAGTGACCTGGGAAGAAAACGGAAGAGCGGCGATACCATCGATCAGGAGGGTGGAGTTTGAAGAAATTAACACGTGTTTTATATCCCATTTTGTTTTAAAACGATTTATGACCCCTGAACAGGGAAAACTTTCCTCCATAATTCATTATCAACCACGAAACAAAGGGGCAAGAACACCTCGGGAGAGATAGTGGATCGTTGGAGTAGAATGTAGTAAAGCATAAGATTGGTGAAAGATGTATTCAATCAGAATTATGTCATACTTGCTCACTTTGTGTTCAAATGAAATGGACTTACAGAGAAGACTTTCTTCCGAAATAGTTGTCCATTAGCCAAATGCATCATCAACCGCTCCATCAACCAGAAGATATCTTTTACCCTGGAATCATACACATGCTGACATAATAATCCACCAAAGTACACACACACACACACACACACACACCCAGCACCTGATTCAGCGCTCGAAGGGATGAGCGGTACAACTTTTCCCCATTGCAACTTTTTTTACTCTCGCCGCTCCGCGAGTACTTTTTCATCATTAAGCCGAGAGCTCATGTGTGCCGCAACCGACGGTCGACTTCATGTGTGGTAGTTTCACGCCACAGCCGTACCGTGCGCATACTTCCAGGGACCGACTGTGTCGCTCGCAAAACCCCCCCTTCCAGTCGCGTTGTTGTTTCTTTATCGACTTGTAATGGAAAAATAAATTGAAAAACTAAAACTTTCATGCGGAACTGTTACAGCGACGTTCCCCCGCCGGTAATGCGACAAGCGGCAGCAAATGGTGCGACGTTGCACTAGCGCGCGATTTGTGCGCGAAGTGGAAATGCAAAAGCGAGTGTTTTAGTTGGCGCAGGGCGGACGCGATTGCTACAGATGGAGTGAAATGTGTCTGTGTGTGTATGCGGGTGTGTGTGTGCTTTTTTATGACGGCAATTTTCGTCCAGATGTTCTAGTGGTGGTTTGAAGTTTGCTCGCTTGGGCGCACACCCAAGGTGCAACCACGTGCGGTGCAGCGCGTTAAGAAGATGTTTCCACAGGGCAGATAGCATCATACCGATCCGCTTCCCACGCCCGACCGGGGGAGAGATCTCGGGTGGGCATGGTAATGGAATCAGAGGAAACAAAAATGCCGGTGCTTGCATACAGGCATGTGCTGGACCGTTTCGCCGCTGCTGCTGGGCAGGAAGATCCCGCATCCGACCGATGGTACACAACGTACCGCCATTACTGAGCTTATAAACGTAAAGACTGGACGGCAAAGAGCAAGAGAGGGAAAAAGAGAAGAAGACGAGGAAAAAAACACATTCCTTCCGTATCAAAGTGATCCCGCCGGTGGGGTGCGCAAAGGAGAAACTTTTGCCCAGGGTCTTGTAAGTTTTTCATCTTCTCGCCGACACTGCGCTATCGTGCACAGGAGCTTCCGGAGGAGGATCCGTTTCGGATTCCGGCGATTGGACAAACGTCAAAGGTAGCTAAGGTCGTGCAGTACGGAGGCGCATCCGTTCATTAGGACGCACCGGAACCGATCAGCCCCACCGTAGCCGGTCGTTAGAGGCAGAAGCCATAATTTTGCATTTCGTGGGGCCCGAACGTCCCGAAGGCCACAGGAGGAGTTGGAGACGTGTTCTCCGAATTCCAGCGCCAGCGTAAGAAGCTTCCCGTGCCGTGAATGGTTGTTTTGGACGGATGGATGAGGCCGACCTTAGGGGCTAGATAGCTAGCCCATGTTTTTCCAATGTACGCCTGCCTGATTTGTCGCAAAGTCGCTTTGGTGTTGGGCTTTGAATTTTCGATTTCGAGAATTTCGCAGCGCTGTAACGTGTTTTTTTTTTACACAAATGAGAGCTTTGAAGTGATGAGAGCATGAGCTCACCGAATGTGTCCCTGTCGTGTCGATTGCGTCCTCGATTTCGGTTCGAACCGTAACACTGTGTGAGGTAAATTCTAAGGACCGAAAGAAGATAACAAGTCTGCTTCCTGGTTACATTGATGTATGGCTCGTTTTTTCGATTCCTTCACTGCAAACTCCATCCTATGTACCACGATAGCAATACGTTTCCATAGAATTCCCCCCGAAGCGATACAGGCAGCTATTTTAATTCGTCAAAAACGATTTCTTATTATAGAACCGTTCCACGAATGCAAACGTTTCAATATTATTAAAAATAAGATTCCACCTTGAAACACACACACACTATGTTCTGAGTACCCATCACATGTCAGTAATGCAGAGATGATGTCTAATCTACTGACAAGGCAATTCCCACACAGAGTGCAAGCTATGTACGGTGTTGCCAGGAACAGAAAATGTCATTCCATTCACAAACCATACCTGCCAAAACGGAACCCCTCCGAGGCTCACTGCGGATGGCATGTATCACACACTCACACATTCACACACACACAGAGCGAGAAAAGTGTAAGAAACGAACTAGATTACGGTGAATAAGACCTTTTCGGTCGTTTCAAACTGTAGGCACCTGTTTCTGACGCATGAATGGAAACAGTTGTGTTATTAAAGGGACAGAAGAGAGCAAAAAAAAACGCTCGCAACGGATGAGTTAACACATGGTTTACCTTCCCATCTTATTATTAGGGACAGGTACGCATGCTTGGGGGGTCGGCTAGTATTAGAGCTATTTATCAAGCGATAATGGATGGCCATCATCATTGCGGGCAGTCGGGGGAAAAAAGTAACATGTTGAGCCTGAAGTGGGTTCCTCTCAGGATTAACACCCTAGCTCTCCGAAGATTATCACACGACTTGCCGGTCAGGAGTGCCAGGATTGAATTTCTATATTGAAAACTTTCAATCATTCTAAAATATGTTCTATATATGTCAGTGTCTGAAACACAAACATTCTTTGAAATGTGTTAAATCATAATCGAAATTTCTCCATAAAATGTAATGAACGTAATCACACACACACACACTGCATGTCAAATAGTTAATAAACGTTCATACCGAATGGTATCACAAGCATCCGGGTGCCATATCAACTTTCCAACCGTCCAGAGATTCTGTAATTTATATATTGCCTAGCCTCCAGCGTGCAAGCGTTATTGATTGCGTTTGCGAGAACTGAGAACAATTCACCCTTTCTTCCTCAGCACTTCTTTCGAAACCCATCGAAGGCGGAAGCTCTCCATCTCATGCGAACGGTACGTGTGCTACCCACACACGCACACAAACAGAAAAAAGGTCCACTGCAACCGCACGCCGAGCGCCGGTGTAGCAGGCATTGTGTGCCGGAGGAATAAAATAAAAATAAATGTGGTTTGAAATCACTAGAGTGTTGCGACCTTTGCGATCCTTCCGCCCAGCACGTTTGCAGCTATTTCCATGCAGAATTCCAACCGAGCCGGGCGTACCGTACCGTACCAGAAGCTTTCCAATGGAAGGAAGCGTTCGACCTGGCCCGATGGTGAGCATCACAGCAGTGGGAGGAGATGGGAAAAAAAACGAACGAACACTAGGGTTCGCTTCATTCTTCTGCCAAAATCGTTTGCAGCCCGGAATTCGCAACGGGGCCGGGAATGGCTGGCGGGCAGGCACCCTTGCTTGAGCATGTGTCGGTGTGTGCGGGGCTTCAGCACTGATTGTGTGTTCGATAGAAGAGGGGGCCCCCCATTACGATAAGGCCACGGCGGCAAGGTTAGTTCTGTGCCAATTATTATTATCGTATTATTATTACCTTATATGGCTTCGGCGGTGAAATTGGCCATCAAGCACAAAACGGGGCGAGTGTACAAAAAAGCAGCACCGATCGCTATGCCGGGCACGATGGCGGATGGCAGCACGGCGGGATGATGATGATGGTGATGTTTGTGGTGGTGGTGGTGGTGATGCCGATGACGATAAGTGTCGAAAGTGAGGCCAAAAACATATGAATGCCACGGATATCTATCGGCACCGGGTACCGGGGGATCCCCCAGCGACCGAACCGTCTCCGGAGGTGGTCCGTGGATCCGTGGGAAGGAATTAATTTCGGCCAAATTATGACAGATGGTTATTGCAGTTTTGGCCTCCGATCTGGGCCGAGAAGTGGGTGGGTTGGGGCCGTTCAGAGAGAGAAAAAAAGCATAACTGGAACCTGGATCCCGGTAGAAACGATGCTGTAGTTTGTGTTGTGTTTTCCCTCTCGCTCTCACTCTCTCGCTCTCTCTCGATGTGTTTCTCTCTGTGTTGTAGATTTGTGCCGTCTATTTTTTTGCTGTTGTTTCGCGCCACTCGGCGAAACGCAATTGGAATTTGATTTACACGTGCTCGGGCGGAAGTCGGCCAAACACACGAGAAACCATATGCGAAGAAGGTGTGACCGTGGAAGCAGTTTAGAATGGCAAATGGGGCAAAAAGTTCACTTCGTTAAACACACTCTATGGCGGCACACACACACACACACACACACACACACACACGCAGTTAGCAGGAGCAGGAGATCAAACGGCGGGGAGGGTAAAAACAATGTTCAATTTGTATGTGACACGTGCACGCTCTCACGACGCGACATAACGATATTAGAATCCGGCCGCATGGTGTACAAAAGCGCCGCGCTGCCGGAACGTGGTAATGTGATAAAAATTGGGTGTAACTTTGGAGTCGTTATAGGCCATAAACGGCAGCTGCTTATGGTTGGCGGAAGTTTAATGAAAGGACCTGGGGGGGGGGGGGGGGGGGGGGGGGGCGAAAAAAGCCAACACGCACATTGCCTGCGTGGCGAAATCTGTTTCCCCGACACACACACGTGCGGGTAACGAATGTGCCGAGGGCACAGCCGGAACGCAGCCGGCGGTACGCAGATGATAAGCATCATGCGATAAAGGAAACCTTATCTCGCAGGAAGGCACATAATAACATCTCGCTTCTTTTTTCGCCCTCCCTATGCATATGGGTGTGTGTGTGTTTTTTCCCCCTTCTGTTTGGCACATTAATTTGATGCCTGTGCGTAGCTGACGCTGTACGGCATTAGACGGCTTAGAATCAGGAGCAGGCGAGCAGGCAGAAAAAAACGCCACACACATACGCGCCCGGGGGAAGACTCATTGCCGAAATCAATTCCGATCCGCCAGCGAGACAGTGTTCCCGCGTGCCGGCTGCCGGCTGTGGTCATAAATCTTTTACTCATCGCAGGTTCTAATGGTTCGGTTTGGCGTTGGCATTCGGCCGGTTGGCCCGATGGTTTTCCCGCAAACCGGTCGAGCGCTGGTCTGGTCTGCCGGGAAAGGTGTGTGCGAGCTGACCTGAAATCGCAGCGTAGCCGAGCGCCCCGAGACGTCGATTTTTCCGCCGCCTGACTCTCATGAATCAATCCTGATTGAACCTGCTGGATCTGGAGCGGAGGCTTCGCTTGCGTGAGCGAGGTAAGCCACGGGTTCCACTAAATCAAATCCGAGCTCATTTGTAAATGTCGCAGCCATTTTCACGCGGCATCCTTTGGCATTCCTGCGCGCGGGGCCCGTAACTATTGCAATTTGTAACGGTGTCCGCTTGTGGTGTGGTGTGCGTGGGTTTGAGCAGCGAAACGCACTACAACGGAAAAAATATGTCGAACCTGCTGTGATCAGTGGTCACGGCTGTTTCGGCTGTACGGATAACTTATTCTAATCTATGATTCCTAGAAGCTCTATGATAAACTTGATAGCATTAGCGTGTATTGCCTGGTATTATAGCTTATAAGTTAATAACTTAAAGACTAACTGATTTATTCTCTACTATAATTATTACTATTATTCACAAAAACACAAATCGAATAACCTTATACATATATTTTAAGGAAATATGTCAACTATTTCTTTGAAAGAAATCATGAACGAAAATCGAGACTCTGGATCACCAAATGTCACAGCATTTTTTATTTATTTTACATTATGCTGCTTACGACCGAACATTGCAATAAAGTATATAAAGTCCTGTGTTATTTAACTTTCACATGTCATTGTCCAATTTTAGTCTCCAATAGGGACTCACTTAGTGATTGAGAACGAATACAAAACTCAAATCACCAACATATTTAAAAATGCATTGCTCTAAATAGAATTTCACAACCGTCTGCTGGAGTGTGGGCAACGCAACAATGCATCAAATTGAATGCCTATGAATAGCTCATACGATTCGAGCGTTGCTCGGGGTAGTGTAGCATCAGCACGGTGCAAATGTGAACCATAAATCTCACAGCTGCATCTCCCTATCCTTCTCCTTCCCGATAATCGTTTCGCTCGTCGCACAAAATGAGGAAATAATGTACGAACGAAATTATTAATTTCATTCCATGCTGTCATGCCAACCGTGCGCCCCCATCGCACACATTCTTGTGCGCCTACCTCAGGGATAGACAAAACTTTGTATGTAGGTTTTTTTTCCAAGCTTGTTTCGTTCATCCGGTTCGTCGTTTCGTCGCCCGTTTCTCACCCTCCGCGGAATCGGAAAGGCACGGGACGCCGTGCAAAAAACTCCCATCACAAACATCTGCACCTAGCACGGCCGGTCCACCGGTGCTCTCGTTATCTCCCACTTTTCGACCAGGAATAAGCTCCCCTTGCCAGCAGCTTCCCGTAGGACGGGCGCAGCGCATTACGAACAGAAAATAAACCGTACCATCCCTTGGAAGACATCATATTTCGCTAAACGAGCCAAAAGTATAAGTGTATTTCGAATGAATGCTTGCCGGAGCGTGGCGAACGTTCGCCACGGCAACGCGACCACCGGGGCCGTAAGAAAGCGGGAACAATTTTGCTGGGCACACTCGTTTACCGACATGTTCGAGAGTGAAATAAGAACAGTGACGTGCATTTTGCCGAGCATCAAACTCTTCCGCGCCAGGTTCACATTTAGTGCACGAGGACGAGGGAACGAACCAACCAAGGAAAAAAAGCTCGACTCGGTACCAGAAACTACCCGCCACCAGGCGTCTCCATCGGTGCCGGTGTGTGAACTGAAATGGCGCGTGTGTTGAGAACATTTTCGGTACTCTCCACCATAAAAGAGCGTGTTTGAATGCGTGTGTGTGTGTGCGTGTATTTGAGTGCTAGTGTGAATGTGAATTTTTCCACTTTTTTTTATTCCACCACCGAGAAAAGTTCTTCTTCCAGGAAGAACGTGTGTTTCAGCGTATTGTGTCTTGTGTGATTGTGTGATTTTATTCCACTTGTTTGCAATTGCGCTCGGGCGAAAGTGGTGGTCGAAATGTAGTAAATTATGTGTGTTTTTGTCCGCTTTCGTTTATCACTTTGTATGCAGTTTATTCTAACGCCACTTAGCTGCAGGCGGTGCTCGAACCATGCTGCTGGTTTGTATACCGATGTAAATTTATTAAAAAAAACGTCCGTATAAAATATACAAGCACGAGCTTTAAAGCATTTGTCGGTTTAGCAAACAAAAAACTGTTACAAATGGCACATGCAACAAATGAATTGCATTACCCTAAACAATTTACTTGATGAATTTGTTCGCTACTTAATAGAATTTCTCAAAAACAACAATTTAAAAGCTAACAGAATGCAAATATTAAAGCATCAGCATATTAACAGCATATGTCTAAATTCACCGATATAATATGAAGTATTAAAGGTTCTATTTTTCTGCTCATTTGTAGCGAATCAAAACTTTAAACATTAAAAAACACATTTTGTAAAAAAAACTTTTTCCTGGATCAGTTTTGCAGAGAAAAGCCGAGCGCAAGACTAACTCTAAATTGAGTTTTATTATTCTTCTAGTGAGTGACATCCTCGAATGTGCGTCGAGGCAAACAATTAGCTGTAAAGCTCCACCGTCGTGGTACGGTAAGGCGTACATGCCGTGCCAAAGCTCACGGTGACCTCAAGCAGAAAAGGTTACCGTAGCGCGGAAGGTAATTTGCAAGGAAGCGTAATATTTTTTGCATGCCTTTGATCCCATGTAAATGATTCCCCGTTTCGGTCGCTTTCCTCGCTGTCCCGCCGTGCTCGCTGCTATCGTCGTCTAACGTAATGTAATGGAAGAAAAATGTTCGCGTAACAGCACTTCACCTCTACGACAACTCACGGTGGAGGTTCAGCCGAACGCTGGTGCTGCTGCTGCTGCTGATGAAGGTGGTGTTACCGAGAGTCTTGAGTGTTCCCATTACAAACATACATGCTTTTCGCTAGGACTTTTGCGGGAAAATAAGAGGGTGAAGACGGCCATATTTCGCATACCGTACAATTTATGCGAAGGAATTTTTCACTTCCGTGACTGGGCTGAGCCGCTGATGTTCGCGCAACCGAGCACACCACATACGCCGGGGCCCGGGAAAGCATTACTTCTGACCTAGCCGACAGAACACGAAAAAAAGCAAGAAAACATCAGCACACACACACACACAGCTTGTTCAGCAACTTCTTGCAGCATTCCAGTCACTAGACATTCACCTTGATTCGCCACTCAACCCCTCGAGATCCCGGCTACGTTCATACGCGTTTTTATGTAACACACACAAGACGCTAAACGGTAAATTGAACGCCAAACTTTCCGTTTAAAGAGGTTTCATGGTGATTTTTTTCGACTATGTGTGTGTGTTTGTGCGTGTGTTTAGGTTGCGGGTTCCTACCTTTCAACCCCATGTTCCGTGCTCGCGACCTTCGACGAAACGGAGAAACTTCAGCGAAACTCACAACTTACATTGCAAAATAAGGTAAGCCAATCAGTCGGAAACCGCCGGCGCTCGGGGAAAAACGCGGCAAAATACACGGAAAAACAAATATGCGAGTTCAAAGCCAACCGAGAGAGGAGGAGAGACAAGAGTTTTCTGTTGCGCTTGCTGCGCGCTGCTCATATTTTAACTCTTACTCGTCTAAGCCTGCTCGCGCCGAATAAAGCGACCTTCGACCGCAGTCAGAATCAAAGACGCCGGTGGAAAAAGTTTCCGGCTCCGTTGCCCCCGCCGGCAGAGTTTTAATGAGAAAAACTTTGGCAACTTCTCATGTTGCGTTTTCCGCTTGTTTTGAGATTCGCACCGGAAAATTGACCTTATCGCAAGGCGATAGCGCTGCCCGAATCTTATTTGTTTGATCGGACCCATAAATGCGTGTAGTGAAATTAATCGGGTTTCACTTTCATTTGCGTTCCGGTTTTTTTTGTTATGAGCAAGTTTATTATATTCTCGTTTGATTGCTTCCATCAGTCAACTAAAACGGGGTTTGGAAAAGGCTTTTTTATACAGTGTCAGTAGTAGCAAAAGCTTAATCTGAACGGAAGATTTTGAAACTCGAATTTCGGAAATCAACAATGTTTCATCGTTTCGACAATATTTGAAAAAGGGAGCATACCATCAATAAAATGGCCACGCTTAACATAACAATCAATTACGAGTAATTTATGTCAAAGACCTAATCCTCCAAAGGCGAAAATACGAACAAAAAAGAACATACAAATAAATGAAACAAAAACCGATGGAAAATTTATCGGATATTATAACGGATTTGTGGTGATACGAAATATTGCACGAAAATGTGGTATTAATATTGTACCTACACAAAAATGTAATGAAATTTATTCATATTAATGAAATCCAGTATAATTAATAAAGTCTAAAAAATAATAACCAAGACGCTTGCTACATGGAGACGCCCAGTCCTTTTGGTTTCTCAATAAAAAATCAAAAATAATACTTTGATGTCACCAATAAGGAACGTGCTTTGATAACAAAAAAAAAATGCCGCATAGCAGCAATACATATGGACGTCAACTGTGAGATCATCTCGTGTGCAAACACATGCCTGCCCGTGGTATCATAATAACTATTACCGGGCAGTAATGTAGCCAATAAACGAGACACCCGTTTATGAAAGCTCTCAGACACCTGTGTCATTCTCTCGTTTGTTAACAAATTTACGACGGCAAACAAAACCCGGGAGCGGTAGATAAAAGGCGACCCGGAATACATACGGTCGCAGCACTTCGCAGCGCCCCAGTGCAGCCGGATGCGAGTCAGCTTGGTCTCGGTTTAATGGGTAAAGTTTACTGCCGAAAGTTCCATGTGCGATCGGCGACAGATTGCCGGCACGCTGGCGTGACATTATTTGACATTAGCCACGCTTGCGACCTTCTGATTCTACCGCTGACGAACGACAAGAGAGAGAGAGAGAGAGAGAAAGCGAGCAAATGGAAAGAAACCCGACAAAGTGCAGATCGAAGCGGCGAACGATCGGCTGGGGAAAAAGTGTTATTATTTTTCGAATAAACTCCATGAAATCATGACCATAACTTTGCACCCACCCACCCGTGCGCCATCGATGCCCATCGATCTGAAAAACCAATCATTCTGTCGGTTCATTTCGTTCATCGGAACGAACGCGCCAAGGGGCAGCGAAATGGTGTGGCCTGTGCGTACCTTCTTCCGTGGCCGATGGGCTGCAGCACGGGAAGTGGAAAACCCAGAACAGAACAGCACGGAACAGCAGGTGGAGTGTTTGCTTCCGAGTTCCCCATGGGTAGAAAGGATGCCCAGAATTTATTACCGCTCGTTCTGCTGGTAGCGGCAGCCGGGTGCCACCGTGTCGCACGAGGCATCCGCGCTGCCGTAAAAACAAAACGTCGCACCAATTTACGGCTCGGGTGATAATTGAATGCGAACCACCGATGCCAGCCGGCTCACCCAGTGCCGGTGCCGTAGGCATCAAAGGGAAGGTGAAAAGTTCAATCGACTTACGTTACACGCTGCTTTTAGCTGATTAATCTGATCTTCTGACTTCGAGTTTCTCGCGGCGCCAGTGGAAAACTAATGCGGCACGTGTTATGCATGCAGCTTTGGTACATGGTTCATCTCCGGTGACAGAACCGAGACAAACAGTTCCTTAAGCAGTGATCTATTATCGTTGTTTTTTACTTGCTGTTCACTAAGGAGGATGAAACAACAAACATAAAATGAACAAACAGTTCACCTAATGCCACACTCCACCATACACAACAGCTTGTCACCGGGTTCTGGAAAAAAAAGCGATAGCTTCTTCGATTCACTAACGAAAAGAGCAACGCGCACGGTTGTCAATCGATCGCTGAAATTCACGTCGCTTCCCACCGTAGGGATTAAATACTGTCCGCCAAGAAATGCAGAGGAAAAAACCTTCTCCAATCTCTTATTCGATTGGATTCCATTTCTCCTATTTATAGGGATTTATCACGCCCCACACTCACGACGCCCTCGGAAAGCAAACCGGGATCTCGGGTGATAGAAGCAAGACCAACAAAGATCAAGCGCCCCGTCAGTTTCGTGACCGACAATGCGTCTGACGCTGATTGGAGAACAGTGCGAAAACGTTTTCCAATTCAACTGACGACGAATGCGTGCTGCTCCCCGCGCCATGCACGGTTGTATGTTGGAAGCACCATCGCTGGCTGGGAATGTGTGATGTTTTACCCTCGGTTTTGTTTACTTTCCCCATGCCTTCGAGAGCCATTTCCCAGTCCGCACGAAGCCATCAGGGGAGTTTTCCTCGAACAAAAAAAAAAGAGCTACACAAAATCCATAATCCCCCGTACCAGTGTGGACGAAGCATTTCACACACAAACACGCACTGTTTGCCCTTAGAGATCGTGCTAATGATGTGTTTTACTTTCTACTTTTCCTTTCAATTCTATTGACTATTGTACGAAATCCTTGATTCCCCACGAATCGCCCACTCACACACACAAACCGTCCTCGACCGACAAAACGCCGGAGAAAAGCAACCTGATTGGGGATTGATGGGAGTCTGACAGCTTTTCGGGTTCCTGCGTGTGTTTTTTTTTGTTTTGGTCTTGTATGTCAGACCAAGCAACGAAGATACACTGAATTAATGTGACGGTTTCCAGGTCGTTCGATAGCGCTCGCTTCACATGTGCAAAAAGAAACATGGCCTGAAAGAAAAATGAGAAATCGCTTCAAATTTGACCACATTCGGCATGTCGGCCGATAGCTCCGGTCCTCGGTCCGGTGTTCCTGCAGCTACAGGACGATGTAGGGAATGGTCAATTTCGGTACGAAATTCGTTTAATGAATATTGATGAACATTATTTACGTGGGCTCACATTAAGCGCTGATCAATGAATCGTTAATGGAAGGTTTGCTCGCTCACAGCGACAGGTAAGGGGGCGTATCTGTTGGTGCATTTCAAGGAACGTTGATCGAATCTTCGTCACGAGAAACGCTCAGTTCATCGGGTAAGTTTATTTTGAGATAACACACAAACGAATCTGCCGGCTTCAGACAGCTTCGAGAAATCTCGAACGACGAACGCGTACACAGATCGGAATACAAAAAAAAGCACTATAAACTTCTCACTGCCGATAGCTTTCATCGGCAAGCCATCTCGACCTCGCTGCACCCGAACAGTTAAAAGAATTGATTCCTCTCCGGTGGCCACCGGAAGACGGCCAACCGGCGTCGGGCGACCGTATCTGTGACGGAAAGGCAGGAAATTAGAATCTGAATATTTGCCTTCTGTTTGCCCACCGAGTGCCGGCGAGGACATTGGGCTAGGACGGGTCGGGAAAGTTTACTGCTCGCAGCTTATGCATGCACTCCGGCCGGAAGTACGAGCGGGATGAGCGAAAGATCTCGCAGAACCCGGAAGGAAGAACGAGGAATAAATAAAACTTCTAACTTTCAACCGTTTCCAACCATTTCCGGCTGGTTTCCGGCACCGGTCATTGCTTTATGCATACGCGAACGCGAAAGACGACCGACCGACCGACCGCTAGCGGAGGCGGAGTAGCGAAACGGCGTGGAGCGGACAAACTTCAATCCGGAGAAATGAGTACGAAGAGATACCAGAGAACGAAGCGGTGGGGAAACTTTATTACATACTAGAAACTTGGACGGATAGTTTTTTCGCCCTTCCGCAACAGAATTCGACAGGTCATCGGGGTCACGTTGTCTTCGGAGAAGAAGCTTCGTGAACTTTGGTGACGGTAACACAAATATCAACTGCTTGGTTCAGTTGAATTTTGTTACATGGGAAAGCCAAATGATGGACTGCAATGTGTTGTATGCTTCATTGTTCAAAACACATATCTACCTAATGCTAATATGAAACAATCCATTAATTCACTATGCTGAGAGCCAAACCTGTAAATCGCAATAGATTCTATCGTGCAGTTTTCAAACTTTGACCACTCGAAATCACATTCATCAGTTAAAACAGTTGGTGGATAGCGAAAGAACTTATTTCCTTATATCATCAATAATTTTAAATCTAAAACTACACAAAACCTAATTGGAAAAACTAATTCAAAATAGAAAACCTACAAACCTTGGCACTAATGCAGCAAAAGTTGTATTAAATATCCCTTAAATTCGGTGAAACAATTGAGTTCACGAAATCCAATACATGCACATTCAGCCCAATTCCCAATTTACTAGCCTTACATCCTGCATCATTAAACAAACTCACCAAAATAACATCCTTTCTAGGTTCGATCACCGTCGGCCACGCAAAATGGACTGCAATGGTGATTTGAATTGCCTCCCCCTACCGGGTGTGTCCGGTAGATAGTGGACGGGGCCTTTTTTCCCGCATCTCACCACTTTCGCTCGCCAGCTGCGGTTTCGTTGATCAGAGATCCATGACAAGGCATTGTTCGACCACTCCGGGTCGCATCGCCATCCCAACCCAGCGTACAATGGGCGCGAGGGGCGCAACTATTTTATTCCATTTCATTACCCAACTCAGCCGTCGCCTCGCGTTCGAGGCCTCGTAGTATCGAAAAAGTATGGCACGCTAGCTCGCTAAAGTTTCGATGCTCAAATGCATTACCAACGGCACGGAAGGTCGGCCCCGGGCGTGGTGGTGGGCTTTTGTGGTGAGGCGGTGGCGGTTGCTGTTGCGGGCGTTTCCGAGCAGAAAATACATCGCTACCGCCGAATAGTGTATTATTTCGGAGCTGCATCTGGCTCCGGTGCAGCGGTCTGATGCCGGTACCGGGAGCCCACGTATGCTACGGTCACGGTCGGTATGATGTAGTGTTCATAAAACTCGGCTTGCAATTTCTCATACACCGGGATGGCCGCTGCATCCAGGAATAGGGGGGAGGGGGGAGTGCGATGACGGTACCGGAGGGTGGATGGAAAGGACGTGCAGGATAAGGGTTTTAATTAAATTTAATTCTGCAATTTGTGTCAGTTTTATTGTTTGCTTTGCTGCACCAAAAGTGCGCCCGAATGGGGGCGCCTCCCCCAACGGAGCATCGCAGTGACATATGGTTTTCCTTGGAAATATTGTTTCCCACATTGCAATGTGTTGAGTAGGTGGCAGAATTGCTCTTGACGAATAAAACAATATTACTGTTTTTGTTTCGTTTTGTTTTTTTTTGAGTGAAAAATTCCATATGAACAAAATGACAGTCATTCTTTTTCCACTACGTTACAACATTCATACGGTGCAGATATATTAATACAAACATGCCACGTATTCCTGCTAAGCATTAAACGAAGGACAATTCTTTAATATGCCGACAACCATCCACCGCCACGGAACCTCAATGAGTGGCGGAGCACAATGTAAATTACGAATGGTAGCATGAGCTCTCCGCACGAAACGATCTCGACATGTTTATAAAGCATGACCCTACGTACTGCCCGGCATTGTCCGACTACTCGTAAAATCGAGCGTGAAGAATGTAAGCAAACAAACGATACGATACCGCCGAGCGGAGTCACTGGCACTGGCTTAAGGGACGAGAGAGAGAGAGAGAGAGAGAGAGAGATGAGCTTTAAAAAAACTGGTAAAGCTTTCCCCGACGACCCATCCGGACCGCCTGAACTCATGATGGTGGTTATCGTCATCATCATCATCATTTTCATCGTCACCGCACCGACGCCGGTGGTTGTCAGGTCCATTGCCCTGCCGGCAGAATCCGGTTGCCAAGTACGCTGGGAGAGCAAAGGCGAATAAAAAAACCAACACCCAACCCGGCAACGGTGGCTGCCGCACGATATAGTCTTAAATCCCCGGAGGTCAGGCCTGGAAAAAACCACCTACTAAACACACGTTTCGAAAGCATGTGCCTGGGAGTGGGATGATTGTTGTACGTGAAAGAAATGAAGTGTCTACAAATATCTAATAAGCACATCGTTCGGGTACGGTGGCCGAGAGAAACGGAGCGCATGCGGTGCGTGATGGGGAAGAAGTCGTTTCTCAGCGTAAATTAAGCCATCCCGCAGTAATGTGCGCATGTACAATATTTTAAAGGATCCAGCACACTTGAAGGCAACAAAGTGTGAAATATTTGGCCCAAATTCGGTAAACCTGAACCTGAATAGGAACTCAACCAAATACCTTGCTAAATATGAATAGCGAAAACTTTGCACTGGATCTGTTCGGTCACAAATGCCACGTACCAACACCGTATACAACGGTGATAGATGGTTATTCCACATATTTTGCCTTTTACATGAACTATTAGCACTCTGCAGCCAAGAGCCCCACTTCACGGAATGCAGTTTAACACTGCATAAATAAGCGCCCACACCGGATCGCAAATAAGCGCCAACACCGTGGTAGGACAAGCTTTGGTCGAAGAAAAAACAACTGAACTCTGGTCGCTGATCGGAGTGATGCTTTATGGATTGAATGGTGAAAACATTCCCATGTCTATAAAGCGGCTTTTCCAGTTTACACGACACTCACCGCGTAAACCTTTCCACAAAAGCATTAAAATATGGCTGGATGTGGCCTGCACGGTGCAGATTTTCACTAGTGGAAGGTGTATACGTGAGGTTGTATGTACGATGTTCAATTAATATGCCAAATATTGATAAAATAGAAGATCCTAGCCTAGTTTTTATCGTCTAGCAGGATAAAATATCACACAGTGTGTGAATAACACTGTGTCGTCTGCAGACATTTCTAATGGAGATTAAATAACATCACCAGAGATATGCTCTCAAGCTAAAACTGCCCAACTACGAACAAATGTGCAAATCGTACCGGGATTCACCTCCAGCAAAACTTATCCTTTACCACGATCATGTCATGTAGGAAAGTTTTGATTTAAACTTTCTTCGAAGTTCATCCCAGCGCAATTGCTTTCATCCGAACGAATTAACGTACGCTACCGTAGCCGACCGAGTGTCCGTTGCCGGCCAAAGTCGGCGTAGTTAACCGATCGCTCCCATTTGGTGGCTGCATACCGGTGGCGATGGTGAAGTTTTTTCCCCCCTTTCCCAAATTAAACCCTGCTTGCGCCCGTATTAATTCCGAGAATGACGGTAAATTCAATTTGTGAAATTGAAAGCGAACCCTCGGCCCCGCACATTCACACATCTCGCACCGAATATGAAATTGTTCCAGCCGGAACAAGCCAGCCGAAGCGGAATCATCAAATTTATGCTCCGAAGACGGCTCCGAACCCAGCCGCCCAGAAACCCGCGCCGGTACATGTGAGGCAGCCTAGCCTCGAGTCGGGAGCCTAGACAGAGCGGGTGGTCCGACACCGCGCAAAAACGGAGGAGATGTCAAGGATCGGTAATGGCACAGCATGCCTCCGGATTTCACCCGGCCGATCCGCGCATTCGCGTGTGTCCCCGCGGAGGAGAGATGGCAACGTCTTCCCACGCTGCGGCCGCCCGTAATCCGTCACTTGAGGCCGGTGGCGGTCGGGGCTGAAGAAGAACTTTTTCACAAATTGGATTTACCAAGCAGCCCGTCGTCGACTTCGCAGCGGCGCGAAAACGCAATATGCGCGACCTTCCGATTTGGGCTACAAATCTACCCGGCAGCACCTGGAAAATCGTCTCGGGACGGTTCGGGTCGTTCGTAACCGGTTGAGTGGGGGAAGTTATTTTACGCCCCGTGTTCTACGGCTGTGTTCTTGACGCGAAAGACAATGCTGTGAGCCGGAGACGGTTGTTACTGTGTAGGGAATTGTTCTGTGCGTTGGCAGAGGTGAAAATTTACGTATGATTTTATTGCAGAAACCCAGCAACCTCTTGAAGAGGACGAATGAAATGTAGGTTTTGAAGTGCGACGAAACAAGCAGCATACAATTTTAAGAATTTGTCCTATTCTTTTCACGACCATTAGGATGTGAGGAACAAAAAAAGCTTTCTGACTCTTTCCATATTGATTTGGACCCAACAAACAGGCGGAAAGCGTTACAATAGCTTTAGAGAAACTTCTAATGACATAAAAAACACCCAAACCGATTATCCGACAAATTGATTGGTATGCCTAGGCGTTATTCCCCCATTGATTACATTTCTTTACGGTTCCTTTCAACAGCTTCAAAAATGGCGATAAATTGTAACCTCCAAACCTACCCACCAAGCACAGTTTATCGTACCGCACAACAGCAGAACGGCGAAATAAACGGAAAATCACTTCAACTAATCACACCGTGCACACCTTCATTTTCCCTGCGGGAGTCGATTGTGAGGGGGTGGTGAAAGAATACAAAAAAGCTCTCCAAAAAACGCAGCGGGAACGGTTGTTGTTGGGAAGGGCAGCCACCTAGGGCAAACACAGCACAACTCATCTTTCAGCGCCACCAACAGGAGAACGTGCACGCTCGGAACACCTCCAGGAAGGGCGGCTGAGATTCCCCCCCGGTCCTGACCGAACGTCGGCGAGTCGTGTGCAAGGTGGCGTCCATACAACCGTCAACCATCAAGTCACACAAAGCCCACCCCGAAAGGGAGAACGAATCAGGCGCCGTAAGTGGTGCGGAAGCGAAAGTAAATAATTCAGCAACGAGCATGACATGCACCTTTTTCCTGGCCGGCCGAGACGTTCACGGTGACGGTGGTAGCCGGAACCCGACAGGCACTTGTTCGCGGTTCACCGGGACCCACGCCTCTGTCAGGCCCGACGTTGTGTCCCCGAAATGGTGGGAGACTACAATGAAATGAAACCGCAACGAAATAACTTCCCATTTTCCCATTCACCCTGTCAGCTTGTCGTCCCCGGTGCCGACCGACGTTTGACTTCAGTAAAGCATAACAAATAAACACCACGCTAACCCGGCCCCGGGGTTGAGGGACGTCCGGAAGGACTGGCTGCCACGCAGCCACGCAGCAACGTACGTACGCAGCCACTCGACGGCGGCCCACTGTCAGCCGTCGGTGTTCTGCGCCGTTTGGCAGTTTTCGGCCGCAGAAACGCGCACCTCCCGTCACACGCGTTCCATCCAAGATTGATCTGTCTCCCAACCGTCCAACCGGCGTGTCAACGAAATGGTAAGCCCCGGAAGCATACGCAACGTCTCCGCGGCTCCGGTGTGCGGACGACCGTACTGCAACAATGGCAATAATAAACCTGTCACTTTATTTGCGAACAAGTACCTCCACGCTCATCCTTCCTCCCGGATTCCCGGCAGGCCACGGAAAGCCCGTGGGTGACGGTGGAAAGCCACCGAACCGCAGCGTGTGGTTTTGCACACTTGACACTTGCCCGTCGACCAGCCACTACACTGGTCACGGGCAGAATAAACGACAACCTTTTGCGCACATTTTTATTCCGGGTGTTCGGAAGACAGGGAGACGTTGGCTAAGAAATGTTGCTCGGTCGTCGAGACTTGGCCGGGCCGTCTTGACACGGCACAGAGCGCAAGTGTAATTCCACCGATATTTATACGCCCCGGGAAGGCGTGCAGGAGGGCGGTTGGTGCGGGCGCAATTTATTACTTACATGGTTCGAGCAGAAGGCCAATCGTTACGAGCGATACGAAGACTTTCCATCGGGGTAACATCGTTCCCCGTGCGACCAGCGCCCCGGTCGGTACGACAGATTTTTCCTGCGAAGAAACAAAAAAACAAGACATGAGAAAGGATTAGTGTTTGTGTGTTGGTTTGTGAGCCAGTTCGACAGCGCGTCCGGTTTTAATCCATACATGGCCGCTCACGTCAGAGGGCTCGAATATTGCTCGGCCATGTGTGCACGAACCGGTACAACGGTCAAGCTGTTGCCAGGGGGGTGCAACCCGAAACAATCGAACGGAAGCCGTGAGGCAGTGGCCTCTGGAGCGGAAGGGAAAAGTTTTTCAATATTTATACTAATTTTATTGCGGCGCAAACATGTGTGCCCATGAGAAAGGTGCCATTTGGCTTGGAACGGGGACGAACGAAGGCGACGAGAGCTAGAAGGGCTAATGGTAAACAGGCGTTTTATTACTATTATTGGTTTTTATGAAGAAGGAGCTATTTCGCTCGAATCCATCCAATATAATTCTTTTCAGTTCGATCATGTGTTCAAAACGAGTTCCAAAAACAAGCGAGGAAAAAGAGGTCCCGTCGCTACACAAGGAAGAATGTCCAATGAAACTATGATCCACTTTTGTCTTGAAAGTTCGGTTCTTGAGTGACGTGTCGAACCAGACGTGTTTTTGTCCATTTTTGTACTTAAAGTTTACTACTAACTCTAATAGTGTATTAACAGTATTTTAAAAATCTAAACTTAAGTGCCAACGACACTTTCAAATGCAAATACCAAAAGTGTGCTTTTCACAAACCGAGCAGCTCCAGAGTAAGTTAAAATGACAAGGACTAATGGCCTAGAGAAGCCATTCCATTACTTCGACTGGAATTTGTTATTGCTTTTTGGATTAGGCACTTTAGATGAGAAGATAGCTATATAATGGCATCAAAAAGCCTACATTATGACATTGTTGCGTCTAGCGCAATACCACTGTGCCTAACGTGCATGCAAGTTTACCATTGTGCCATCTGTCAAACTCTTTGATAAAGCGTCAATTTAGCAAAGCTTAGCCTACTGAAACCTTCTGGAACATCCTTATTCCTTATGAATTTTGTTTTACCAGATAAATTAAAATAATTATAAATGTGAGTAATACCTTGTAACTTCTTCTTTGTTCGCTTATGCATGCCATATCTTGTTGTTTTGTTTAAATTTTAGATTTGAACACTCTGCTATGTAAATCCATGCGCTAGGCACACGACTATACGAGGTGGTCGTACGTACCTTGATTATCTCCCTAGATTCCCCCCAGCATTTAAACCCAATTTCAAAGTCTATCGCACAACAACAGCACACACACATTTCCAAAACATTCCCTCTAATGTAACGGTGGTCCCGAGCGCCACAGCACAAGTGTTTTCGTACACGAACAAGCAAACATCGTTATAAAAATTCTCCAGAGAACACCAATTGACACTCGAATTCAATTCCCCATACCTCAAAGACCACCAGCACCACCACTACGAAGGCGGCGTAAGTGGTGGGAGCATTAAGTTCGAAAATTTAATAGCTAAATCCATGCGAAGTGTTTGCGTTTTCTATTTCTCTATGATGGTGTAAAAACGACAGAGAGAGAGAGAGAAAAAAAAGCTAAGAACTACTTTCCCTCAGTGACGAGGGTAAATAAGAGCTTTTTTCCTGCCGAAAGTTAGCACACCGATAAGCTCACCGGGGTCGCCCTCGCGGGAAAGTGGGCTCACCGCACACCACCCCGCTTGGAACTGGGTGGAGGGGGGGAGTTCACCCGTCGCATGGCGCACGACCCGAAAGTAACGTGTACCAACGGCCCCGTAAACGAAACGGTCGCAAAGTGATCCATAAAAAGGGTTGTTCATTGTGGGCGCGTGCTAACGAATCCGCACGAATCCGGGATGCCGACGGATGCCGGGCCGGCACAGTAACAGCTTGTTGAAGAAAGGCTAACAGCTTCCACTAACGCACGTTTTCAATCGTAAAATCTCCCAATCGATTATAGCGAGACGTGCATGCGGCGGTATCAGCCGGCGTTTTGCTTCCCACACCGCGAACGACGAACCAAAAAAAAAAAACACGCCTCCAACGTATCAAGTAGAAAATTTTAATACCCAATACGCTGCAAAATATATGCTGGACTCAGAAGAAAAGCAGACCAAAAAAAAAAGCCCCCGAACCGGGCCCGGGTACCATCCTGTCAATGGCTCTATCAGCGTCGTAAAGTATGCAAATCAATTGATCACGCAGCGGAAAACCAGCGAAGGTCCTTTCAAAGATCAAACCCTCTCGTTCCGAAAGTAAGTGGTGCTTCTTGATTGCATATCGAACACCGGCCGCTGTAGCCGCTACACCAGGCCGGCTTCAAAACGCGGATGGCGAGCGCAGGAGCAAGAGAAACGTGAAGGAAGCAACGTGAGGAGGAGAGATAAAGAGAGAAAATACATATATATCGAGCTCTAAAAGAGGCATAAAAGCAAAGCCAAACGCGATAGCTTTTGCCTCCCCCATCCCAGCCCGAAAAGTCAGTAAAAACTGTCAGCCGGGAGGGAATGAAATCTCACGCTAAAGAAATTGGTCCCCCATTTTCGGGAAGGCATTATGGTGACTGCTGCCGAAAAAAAGGGGCTGCCGGGGAAAATCCTACATCTTCCACGCAAGCCACTCATATATATTCCATCCCGAAAGCGAAGCCCCGTTATTTCAAGTGTGCCATACGGCCTTCCAAAGAGAGAGAGAGAAAGCACAAGAAAGCTCCCGAATCGGGAATGAAGGGAAAATCAAAAATCCATTGTCGTCATTTTCGAAAGCGGGTATCCGGTTCGGTTTCAATGGGGAGCACGGAAGTTGGCCTTGCCACTGTTTTCGCCTACCTGTTTTTTTTTTCTTTTCGTTTGCTTCCAACGTTTTCCCCAGAAGCCGTCTTGAGCGAGCCAATAACAGACGGCTAGAGCAGTGCGCGATACGTGCATCATAACTTTAAACCTTTCTCTCCGGTTCCGGATCGAATGTACTGTCGCGGAAGCAAGCCGTTTCATTCCAGCGGGAAGTTCCTTAGAAAGCGATTTCCTTCAGGGCGAGGAGGAACGGAAAATTCATAAAATTATATTTATTCTCCTTCTCCTCGCCCGCGCAATGGTTCGCCGGTTTCGTCTGATTGTACTCCGCTGAGATTATCGACAAATCGTTCGATTGTTCTGTGAGCGGCGACAATTGTGTAGGTGTATTATGCTACACCCGGAACATGAAATTTAAATCGAATCAAGAGGATGGCCATTCGCTGAGCACAAAGCGGTTCGAAGAAATTTAAATAGCTAAGCTTTCCATTCCAATAAATCCAGCTCAAGCAGCATACGGAACGTTTTTCACTCGATTTAAGACTTCCTTCCTTAGAACTGTATGCGCGTGTTTGAAGCACGCCGTACAAAAACAAAGGTCAGTATCTTCTCTCTCTCTCTCTTTCTTCTTAAATTATCATGTGCATATTGTCGTATCGGAAACCGATTCAATAACGCAGTGGTTCAATCGTTCCATCGTGCACACGTGGTCAATAAAAGCTTCCCGTCCCGTCGCTATGCCATATGCGCCGGTTGGCCTGCCGTTGAACAGAGCAGAATAAAGTTTTGCCAGCCAGCTGCCAAGGGGCACTGCGTGTCCTCGCTGTATATATATTCTCTCCGATCCGGTCCAGTTTTCGTACGTTTTCTGCCGTGTTTTGTTCGATTCTTTCTTTCGCCTGGTGGCCGCAAAACGCTGCTCGTTTGCATATTGACGGGACGGCAGAGCAGCCCGAGCGAGAAGCCAGCACCAGAACGTCCGGTCGGAGTGCGCCACCGAACCGAAACCGATTCCAACGTAAGCCAAACGAAACACGACCAACAAGCGGCACAAGGTTAGCGTGTGGCGGTCGTGCCGAGCCGAGCCGCGCTGCCGGTGGCGGTTTACTGTTTCCGAGCAATGGCAATGGCAAAAACATAGACTCCTCTCCGTACCCGAACGGCTGGGATGCAGCAATGGATGATAATAGGATTTCTTTTTATTTGCATTAAAGCGTGTGCTCTGCTGGCTGGTTTGGTGGTAAGATGAAGACGGGTCGTCGATTGATTTCAATGCATCACGTCGCGCTGTGTCTGTTTTCATGGCTTGTGTCGTGCTTTCTCTGTGCTCTTCTTGGCTTGTTAACACAAACATACACACATACACACACACACACACAAACACGCCGAGAATGTTCGTCCTAGTACGTCTGGGAGCTTTTCGCTAGGTTTTAGCCGGGTACGGGGCGAAGCACACTCGTACACACAGACACCCGACCCAGGCAGCCCAAAGGGAAAACGGAACTTCAAGCGTAAAGCGCAAAAATAGAAGCTTATCATCAACAGACGAGTAAATATTGACAAATGAGATTAAAAATGAATTTCGATCCGCGCGTGAAATTGATCAAACGATTGATTCGCTGCGGTTTCGCCGGAACGGGGCCGGATGGAGACGCCCGGTGCCGCACAAGGGCTGGCGCATTATTCGCAGCGGATAATTCATCATCCGTGTCGGCGGCTTGATTAGCTTTCGTGGAGGAGGGCGAGCGAGCAAAAAAAAAGCAGCAAGCAGAATGCACTGTGTAAACCAATTCATATTCCATAAATGAGTTTTCGCGAAATAATATCATGATCGAATGCCGAGCGTGCCGATGGAAATGATGTTTACTCTCACGCTTTCACCGCTCTGACGCAATTTCGTGCGAGCGATCTTTAATGCGTTGGAATTGCGCGAGAAGTATCTCTGCGATGATTTTTAAGCCGGCGTCCTGCTTAATCGCATTTTGAGCAGTACGAGATGTATGAAAAAGGGTTATGAATAAAATGTATAGCTATCTCGGAAAAAACTCCCTCTCATGTATGATATAAATTCACGTGAATCCATTATGTGAATCGTATACTTCCGATATTCCAATGAACCAACAAAAACAAATTGATGGAGCTTTTTGGAAGCAATAAAAGTTTTTTTCCGAAAATAAACTGATCGTTCCAATAATGTGGAGCTTTATTATACAGCCACGCTGTACAAATAAAAGCAAAATTGTACTTAATTGCATTCGATGAAACCAATTGTTCATTAAAATTGTTCATAATCCGAATCGATTCGTATTCATAGCATATGTCACAAAACTTCAATGGCCATGATGAATGGCATCTCTTTTGTGTTTCTAAGCAAGTTATATAATATCTGAAAAATGGCGTAATTCACCTCTGCGTGAATGTCAAAGCACATTCTATTGAGATAATCAATACGAGATTAGCATGACTTCTTTGACAGAGCTATAAATTGAGCGGATATTGTTTACGATTGATATTCATGCCACGATTGGTAGTATCTTTTCATTACTTCGCCATTTCGATACATCTAATCTGATAATATATGACTAAAAAATCTTTTGGCACAACCCAACGAAACGAAACTCTCTACCAAGCGTGTCCCCAAATTGATGGATTTACTACTTTCTTCTTGGTGAACCCGGTCCGGTACGAAAAAGATCCCACGAAATAACTTCCACCCGAAAGTGGCACGAAAGAGCGCCACTTCCTGCAACAACAACCAACCATCCGGTGCATCCGGTTAGTCCCGCCGGCCGGCTGGCCCGCCGCCACCGTCCCACAACTACGGTAGGACCATATTTCACTTCTTTTAATTTTATTAAATTTTTCGATAATTTATGACCCACGATCTTATAGCCCGCACCAGCGCACCAGGCAACCCACGGTGAGCACGGTCATTTGTGACGCTTATCACTGGCCTGCCCTTCTTCCAGCACCTCTTAGACCCCTGTCCTGTCCTGTCCGCCACTCAAACCGGTGACCACAGTCCAACACCCTGCGCCCTGCGTTCGAGACCGAACGAAGGAAATGAAATGTGAAATAACTGGCCGCCCCTATTGGCGCAGGCATGGGGAAGAAAAACAGCAACAAGGGACGAGGGCGAGAGAGAGAGAGAGCGAGCAAAAAACAAATCCCTGAACGGAAAAATATCAATCTTCAGGGAGGGTAAAAAAACGAAACCTTCCCCAAAACAGGACGTGGACGTATATTTTTTCACCCCTCGACAGAAACATATTTCGTTCGGAGTTTCGCTCACGTAACCATTTTCTTTCGGCCACTGCTGCGTGCATTTTTTTCTGGCCTTCTTCTTTCGCCTCCCCCCTGAACACTATTTCAACGTCGCTACAAACGCCTTCCCCCCCCCCCCAGCGCACGTTCGTGATCATGTGCTGTTTCTACGGCGCGTACGGCTACCGTTGCCGATATTATGTCCTAAGCTCGCTACTTACCAAGTTCACTATCCAATGAAGGGAATAACAAGGGATAAAGATATCCGTGGCGTGTTGGGAGGGAACGCCAGCGCCGGCACCGTGACCACGCCGAACGATATGATGAGGTGGCATAACGATGAGATTTATGAGTAGTGACGATGGAAACTTGCTGCCACCGCTGTTCTGTGGCGCGCGGCAGCGCGTGGAATAGGGAACACACTTCCTGCCGGAACGTTTCCGCCGGCGGAACGACCGAACGGGTCGCGACGTGTTCGCATGTATCGCGCAGCTTCAGCGCGCTGTTTTACGAGCATATTTCATTCTTCCCGCCCGCTTTAACGGGGGGAAAAAACTGTGTATGTGTGGATATCTATAAAGTTTATTTCTTGCTGTGTTATTTTCATCTTACTTTTTGCCCCTATCTCTCTCCCTCTTGCTCTCTCGCTCCATTCAAAACACACAAAACTCGCGAAAGGGTATCCAGGCGGCAGCTAAATCCCATTAAAGAAATCAACTCTCGGAAGCGAAATTGAATGTGACAGCAATCACGTCGGCAAACAAAACTAAATACGAAACAGGAACGCGTCGCCGCATGAATGTGCTTATCGGGTCGGTGGCGGGTGGAAACCGTGCGAGTTGGGTGGCGAGTTGTTTTTATTGAAATTCCATTCTGTCGTAGTAAATCATTTTCACTCCGTTTCCGGGCACTCATCAATCAAGCATTGGATCGCCGTTGGTGGGTGGAGTGGAACGGCTGGAAGCAAAGCGGAAGTGGCCTCGGCCACGGTGTATGTGTGTGGAATGTTAGGAATTCACACCGTCCTGCTACCGAAAGGATGCATAGGAAAAACCACCACAGTGTAAGTGTGTGTGTGTAGTTTACGGGTGCCTACGGATCATTGCTTTTTCCCACCGCCACGAGCACCACACACACACACACACTGTAGTAACCACACCGAGGGCACATCCGTGCGTATAAATTTATTAAAAATTTATTATTACATGAACTGGCAGCAATAAGGAAATATTACGCGCCATCGGGTGATTTATACGTTTATTTTGACATTCAACGTTCACGCGGCTCGTTAACGGTACGCCCCGGGAGCGGGCGGTCCTGCCGCCTTTTGGGCCGGGAAGGAATGTGGTCGTACCTTCCCGGTCGGTTCGCTGCGCTTGGATAGCGTTCTGGTACTGGTTAGTGGTACTGGTGGCTTCGCGATAGGGTTGCATCCCTCTACACATCCACGAAGCGCGAAAGGAGCGAGCAAGTTTTTCTATCAGTGAAAGCAATTTTACTAAAGACGCCCGGTTTCGCGAGGAGGAAGAGACCACATGTGGAGGTGTAGCGACCACATGGGTTTCTACGCGGAAAGCATGATCGGTTTGCACGATGTGCAAAAATGTGTGCTTAGAAGAACAAATAATGTTGTTTATTATACTTTTTGATGGAATGTGGAATTGATCAATACTTCTGGCAAAGTGTGAGTACTAGTATTGTGTAAATCTGATTCAGATCAAATGGATCTTAATAAATGTTCAATAAGAGAATCGATCAGACTCGCAAGTTTGGAAAATCATGAATGAAATATTAAAAATTGATTCTTTGAAAAAATCAAAACCTTTCCTGTGTCCAATGCTATTATGACGCCTGTCTTTACAGGACATGATCGGCGCTATCAAAGCAGTGACTATGAGACTTTCAAGGTAGTATAAGAATGTATGGAAAACCGTGCAGAAGAAAATGTGATTTAAAAATCATAACAATTTGGAAGATATCTGAAGATTTATACATGCTCAGGAATTCTTCAAAAATCATAGAACTCTAGAGACTGAAGATTCATTTTAAACTCAAGATTTTATTCAAGTAAAATAAATCTTCTCGAAACACTAGTGTTCAATCAATATAAAATCAACCGACAAAACCAGGATCATTTTAAGGCGTATATCACTTCAACCTGTTACAAAAACATTGTTGTTTTTGTCCGTAGCCACTACCAATGCTCGCCGTCTCCGTTTGTGTTGTGATTGTAAGTTAAGCAAACACCAACACATCACCAAACGCACAGGTTCCGTTTTTTGCTAGAAACCGCCCCCTCCACCTAACCTCGTACCCATCCCTCACGTGGGCCAGATCTCGCATGGGCCACAATAATCACAAAAAACGGCCATCGCACACCAAACCGGGAGATGGTACCGCCACGATAGCGCTGGTAGCGTTAAGCCAGTAGGGTAAGAGTTTTTTCCCGTTTGCTCAGCTTTCCCTCCGTCTGTCTGTGTGTGTATCTGTGGCAAAAGTGATTTGGTGGGAAAAAGTTTTTCTTTGTCCCAACTTTTACAAGACGCATCCCCGGACAGAGGGAGTGCCCGTTATCGCAACGGGTCGGAAAAACCCGATTTCCGACCAATCAGCTTCCCGCCCGCGACGACGACCGGAAGCTTCATCCGTGTGCCGGGAGGGGGTGGGTGAAACGTGGGAGGCGGTTTTGTTTTTCTTACCCCACACCCCCCACATGCACGGTGCTGATCCGTCTCCAGCGACCCACGAAGGTAGCGCCGAATATGGGGCACGGTAAAGTGTGCGAATAAATGGTTTTCCGCGATTCCGTCCGGGAACGGGCTCGTCCCCGCATGTGGGATGAATTTGTTTACCACTCCCGCTTCGAGCGGGAACGTTTCCGCCCACTCTTTGGGAACATGTTCACGTAGAAGGGGTTTAAAAACCGATCCCTAAATGAAATATTGAAAAACATGTCAGTAATAGTATCTGCTGCCATTGTGCATAACAATGGATGCAATTATTTGTGTACGAGTCAGAGAAGTTATTTCATGTTCAAATATTTTCAGAACTGAATTATACATCTCCATTGTATTAACCGCGCAGGCATGTTTTCCGATGCTATTGTTATTTATTCAACGCCACACAGCCATGTTTGAAGCAAGCGAAGAAAAAAGCCACTACATTGCTCACTATAGGGTTCTTCGGTGGTTCCAACAGCCAACAACACAAGCACGCAGCGGAGAACAAATTTGCTCGCATTGGGCCGAAAAACCATTTCGTGGTAATTGAAACGGTTCCGATCAGAATGAGCTACATGCCCATTGCCAAATCCATTTGAGTTTGTTTACTTCCTGACAGCGCCCAGCGCGGCGTACAGGAACCTGCCGTGGAAACGAACGCACGAAACGCAAGCTGGGCGCGCTTTCCCGGAGCGGGGGTCGACTTTATTCTGAATTATTCATACCGGTCACTCTACCAGCCAGCCAGCCGAAGCGCTTTGTGAAAGCCGTACCACTGCTGCTGCTGTTGCTGTTGCTGCTGCTGGTGGCAGGTTTCGGTGGTATGTTTATGCGATGTGACTTATCGATACAAACGGCGAACGGTGTACACCAGCCGGTTAGCGAGAGCACGAGCGAGAGCAAGAAAAAAGCTACATAATTAACTTTCCATGCTCTCATGAATAATGTAGCGTGGCAGCGGTGGGATTAGCATCGGCATTTACCAATGGTACGGTTTTAAAGCCGCTTCCGGATTTATTGGGTTTGGCTTTTTAAACCTGCCGCGCCTTACACACTTACAAGCAGCAGCAGCAGCAGCAGCAGCATCATCTCCGCTTCCTATTACAGCCATTGGTACGGAATAGTTGGAGCTACTTGCGAGCCATGCTCCCGGCACAAGACGCGCAATCGATGGCCCGGAATCGAACGCGACCGGAGCATCGGCAATCGATGCGGTATCACTTTCCAATTAACTTTATAATACGCCCTGCTTAGCCGGTGGCTGCTGGGTTTTCAGTGCGTTTTTCGCCCACCAGGTGGCGCTACCTCGAGCTCGAGCTCGAGCTTCCGGGGTAGACATTTTTCCATCCCCGAATGCTGCTGACTCGCTGCGATGTCCTTGCGGAGTGTTTCACTATCCGTTTCCGCACTCAAATGATATTCACCCACCACCGCCTGCTGTAACGCTGCTGATTAGAGTGATACACTGCCGGGATGAGGTTTTCCAGCATTTCCCTCCGCACACCGGGCCCCCCACAAATCGAACCCGGGCGTTTCGGGCGTACGCGGTCTGAACGGTCGATGAAATCTTAATTAATGAAATAAATTACTATCATCAACTGCACTTCAACTCACTTATTTCCCACTCAAACTACTTCATCCATGTACACGAAGAAAGCACGAACACAGACACACACAGCACAGCACACGCCACCATGAACGGGAGCGACGGTTTTTCGAAACGGTTTCGCCCGCCCTCTACATGTAAGCCGTGGCTGGGAAAGCGGGCGTGGGCGAGCGGGAAAATTGATATGTATCGAAGACTAACGTCGATCCCGTGACCCGACTTCATTTCGTGCCAAATTGGCATGGAATGGAGAAAACGATACGGTTCCCGGCACCCCCACCGCCCTAAGCATCGGAACGGGCGCGGGCACGCTCGGTACGATTCAGTGTAAGACGACGCCTGAGCGCCTCTCCAAACTGGGAGCACCGGCAGCCC
This sequence comes from Anopheles dirus, assembly GCA_000349145.1. Taxonomy (NCBI): domain Eukaryota; kingdom Metazoa; phylum Arthropoda; class Insecta; order Diptera; family Culicidae; genus Anopheles; species Anopheles dirus. The sequence continues at coordinate 4,371,001 of KB672813.1, forward strand.
TGCCGGAGCTATTTGCTTGTTAATGAGATTTTGCCCTGCTTTGTGCATTTCAACGTAGGTGTGCGTGTATGTACCTTGGACCGTGCCAGAGAGAGAGAGAGAGACAACAACAAAAAAACAACACAGTGCCCACACATCGCCTGACAGCGTGTTTAGCCGACCATTGTGTCCTGCTAGGCAAGCGCAATCAAAGGTTACTACCGGAGTTCCGTCCACTCCGGGCTGATATAGAGGTGACCACACACACACACACACACACACACACATACACACACACACATTACACTCTCTTCAGCTCTCCAAAAAACCCCCCAAATCGGGCGCTAGTTTGGGACGGAGCTAGGAATCGGGATGTAGCTGCACCGAAAGAGGCACGCCGGCAGGAAAAACACATTAATTTATTTTCACTACACGGTACATTGCAGCACGTGGGAGGGGGCGGGGAGAGGGCTGGGTGGGGGGAGGAGGAAGCTTTCTATCCTCGTACCATCAATTTTCGCGCCCGAGTTACAAATGGCCCCGCCTCGGGGACCGATAGTTGCAGATATCCGAACTAATATACCGATCATCGCAGCGAATGGCTGTAATATGTTTAGCTCACTTTGTGTTGGGTTGTGGGTGGTGATAGTAGTGGTACGGTACTGGGTGAAGGATTGTTATATTAAAGTGGTTTTATGGTAAATTCTGCAATAAAAGCGAAGTAAACCATAAACTCAGTTGGTCAAATTTATGAAATTAATAAATTTATTCACCCTATCAAATGTATTTCAATGTATCAATCAACCAATGGAAAGTATTGATTCTTAAATATATGCATAAACTCAGTTCTTTCTATTATATAGTCTTGTTCTCGATTCGCAAAAGTAAAAACTGTTATAAAAAAACGTGTAGTGTCCGAAATTTTTTATCCTATTAGAACGTTCTCTAGTTTATTTTAACCTTTATTGTAATAGCCACTGTAAAATTAAAAATATTAAGGACTTTATTCACATTATTAAATAATAATTACTGTAACAAAAACAATCAAACAAATATTAACAATTTGCTGAAATTATGTTCAAATATCTTCGACATCTGCCGTCTACCTCAAATAAAAATGTTTAAATTTTCAAGAGCATCATCATGTGTCATTCCACTGTTCATGAAAAGTTTATTATGAGCTGCAGTTAAAGGGACATTTGTCTCCAGCGAGATTGATCCAGAATCCGTCTCGAATCGGTTCGTGACATTCAAATGCGCTTCTAACTTTCACCATCCAGCTTCTTTCGCCTTTCCACATCACCGGAGCCACCGAGCTTTCCACGCTCAGGCGAGCCAAATCCATTATTTAACTAGCAAACTCCATCACTCCGCAAATAATCGCCAACCTCGGATGCCTCGGAACCAGAATCAATAGAGCAAAACGATGGATATTTTTAAATCCCCTCGTTTTCTAATCGCATACCAACGCCACCGTAGCGCGGCGGGATCGGTTCCTTCTGCAAACAGTCGTGCCATGTGGAGGGAAGCGTGAAGAAAATCCCACAGATAAAGCCATCCAGTTCCTGGCGTTCCCCTGGCTCCCTGGTCCCGGAAAAATGCCACCGGCAAGCTCTGCTCCCGTTCAACCGATGTTGGCTAGAACAGGGGAGCGCAAGACGGGTAGCGCCTCTCGCTGTCCGCCACGCTGGCAACTAGCGCCCTTCCTTCCAACATTCAATATTCACTAATCCACCCGCACCCAGTGTGAAGATTATCGGATTACGAATTATGCTCCTTCATATTCGTTTGCTCCCGCCGCATGCCCCACAATCGCAATCCATGATACACCGCGCATCGTGAGCTTAGCAACTGTGTGTCACCGTGCGAGCTGGCCCTTTTGCTTTTTCAACGTTTCAAGTGAAGATGGGCAGAGCAGCAACTACAAAAAAAACTGGCCCCGGCAATGGAAACAGAAATACACACCCGAAAGCAAACGTACGATTGCCGTACCGCTCGACCCGGTCCGGAACAAGATTTCAGTGAAATATTTTTCCTCCTCCTACAGCATCCGCTTATCGAGGCTTCGTGAAAGCCGCGCCTGCGACACAGTGGCCGGCTCACGGAAGCGACGATTTTTTGTGCCATTTCCACGCTGATCCGATTTCGGCAGCGTAGTAGCAGAGCCGAAAAGTGTCCCCCGAGCAACAGACCAACCGGAGCCTACGGGGCGAAGAAGCGAAGCTGTGAGCCCATGGAACGGCGCACGGCAGCTGGCGAAGCTGGTAAGAAGGCACATCCTTGTCACGGAGCGACGGCTACGGCAGCAGAGCCCGCTGTCGTTTCCTTCGGAATGGACGGTGAAAACGTGTGTATCGTTGCGTTGCTCGGTTGCGACGACTGTCGCACCACGTCTGGTACCTTCTTCACGCCGGCATCGGAAGATTAGCGTACCGCAAGCCGGAGACGCTCGGCGACGCTCGCCTTAAGCTCAGAGTCAGCGCGTACCGGGAGGAGCCCGCGCACGGACGCTCCGTTCCATTGGCTGTGTGAGCCGGGGGTGGGGTGGTGAATTTGTTGCTATTGTTCTAGGGGATTTACGCGGCGGGCGCGTGGAAGCGGCACACCACGTCCCAGAATGAAGCGCCGGTCTTGCTTTTGAATATCTGATTTTTGGACAGCCGGAGCCAGACAAAGCACCGACACGCTTTAAACCGACGGCATAGCTTACGAACCGCCGGTGGGCACGGCTGCCGGGAGGGCGTAGAGTGGGGGTGTCAAACAAAGCGGACGGATATTTTGATAAGGGTTTCATTTTCCGCCCCGTACCCCCAAATACCGGAGCAGCACACGAGGCGACCCCGGGAACATGCAAAACTGTCTCGGATGCTTTCTTTTTCTGCCACCAGATCGGACAGGTACAAGCAGCCAGCGCCGGGGTGATAAATGAGCCCGCCATGTGATGGGCAAGGAGGGATTTGAGCCGTTTTTTCCTGTTCTTGGCTGTTCTTACTTCGACTCCTATATTTGTATCGCGTTGTTGGGTGCGTTGGAACACACATACGTGTGTGTGTGTGTGTGTCACGGTGGAAAATTGGAATGAAGTATCCGGTAACATGGTTCCCAGTCAGCCCCACTGCAATGAATAATGATACCTCATCTTGGAGCGTTTTATTACATCGGTTTGCACGCCAGCACCATACCGCTGTCAGGGTACGGGATTTGGTTTCGACGAGAATTTGATCTTGAAACAGCAACGGCAGCATGCAGCGCATGCAGGATCGGTCTGCATAGCGACCCGGTTCGAAGCGAAAACCACATCAGACACGAGTGAAATTAATCCCGATACCGTTGCCGTGTCGAAATGTATCCTTTTTGAAGTGCTGCCAGCAGTGGTTGAAGTGTGCAGCCGTTCCAGGAAACGTAACTCTGCTGTGGGCTACCATTCCATCAAAACGCAGTAGTAACACATCGTGCTCTGAACAACTGTTCTTCGTAAACTACGTTCTGTTTACAGTGTCAGATAGAAATTCTGCATAAAATCTGCAAAACCATTGGTCTGATTCACGGCGAAGCGATCACATATTTCAAACATACCAGAGGAAACTGATCACTATTTTTAAAAAACGAGAGCCTTTTCAAATGTTATTCCATCTTCTGTGTTCATCAGTAAATAAAGACCAACTCTAATAACTTTTAATAACAAGGAAGGAATAACAAGACAGTAAAAGAAATCATTTTAAGTAAGCCAAAAGGCTTGGGTTACTTTATAAGATCCCATTTTGCTCAGAACAAAGTGTATTGGATAGACTTGGTATATGCATACGCGTCAAAACCACATTGCGCCAATGAAAGCGTCTCCTCTGTATCTCTCTTTCACGCACACGCATTAAGAAAAACTACCAGCATCGAACCGATCTTAAAATCTAACCTACCGCTGTCACCACAGCGAGGCACCGAATAGGATGAGTTTCCACAGCGCAAATCCCGCATCAGAAACGGGCCGGTTCTGACAATGGCATAAGTACCCGGCATCGCTCATTTACAAACCCACACCCCTGGCAGACATCGAAAATAGCACGATTTCGTTTTGGGAGAATTCAGCTAAAAACCGGTTTCTTGGAATGCTCTAAACGACGGGAGAACAGACCCTCACCCGCATTCCCTGGCTGTCTTATCAAAAACGCGCTCCTTACGGGCACGGGCAGCATCTTGCGAGTTAGCACGACATTCCAGCGACGGTGTGTGCTTAATTAACAACCTCTCGAACACCTGCACACACCTGCCAATGCCACACAAACAAGCAAATCGGCTGTTCAAACCACTGTTTCGCAGATTGGCTTCAGATTCTGGCTGCCTTCAAGGTGCTTTGAAACCCTCTCCAAACAAACCTCTGTCCTCTGCTGGTTGCTACATACGAACGTGAAATTAGCAAAGCACACAGTGGAGCCTGTCTTTTTATAACGACAGAATGAAACATGGTACTGAAATGTTGGTGGTACTGCTCCAATGGAGTGTGTGTATTTGCATTCGGCTACATGACTATTCGGCAGCCCGATGGGCTCAGTGGACGTTGAGCGTTGTGCTCCGAATTGAGCCGACTTTGCGACTCGACCCGCCCCGTCTATTCCGATACGGACGTTACAGGAAGAAAAGAACCTCCCCCATGTCGCATGCATAATCGATACGCTGCTTCGAATGTGGACCCCGGTAGAGCCACTCGTTCTTCAACCCGAAACCATGCTCCTACATTCGCACTACAAGATGTTATTATTTTGAAAATTCTCATGTACGAGTTTTATTGAAAAAGGTTGCACGAGATAGAACTGAGCACGCGTTTCCTCTTCCAGTCTCATCTTCCCGCGCGAGGTTTCATGTACACGAACATGTTCACATTTACGCTACATTATTTTCCAATTTGGAAGCGAATTTGGATGCCACAATAGTAGCAGCCGCGTCCAAGAGAAACTCATATTGCAGGCGCGTGCATGAGGCTGTGTAGCGTGTGCTTACACGGCGCTGCAGACACGCTCCTTTGCCTGGCACAGTCAGCCACGGTGGCGCAACCATGCATGGGCGAAAAGTTAGCAGCAGCTACTGTTTCTCTTATGCAAAAGTTTGCGACACTTTTGTCGAAGTTGCTTTTTGAGACATTTGGCTTCTGTTGGCGTGTCTCGTGATGGAAGCTTGCTGTAGCGCATTTTAAAACTTTCTTCTTACGTTATGCATAGTGTTATGGGAGTTTTTATTCAGTTGCATGGCGAGCCGAGTAGAACAAGACTTTATTCTACAAAGTTTTGTAACTCTACTGCTGAGTACAGCTATTAGTGTGCTTAAAGGATTAGTTTCATAATATTGAAAAGGAAAACTTTGCAAGTATTAAAAGTGAAGCCAGATATAATCAAACAATAATCTTCTAATCATCTTCTGAGCGGGATATAAATACGATCGAAATACCGTACGGTGTAACACCAGGATAATCTACTACTTTTAAACCTCAACAAAGAACTTCGAAACCAAGCTTTCATCTCTGTGGCTTTTCCAGCGCTGCAGTCCGCTACAACTGAGCCACTCTTGGAAAGCAAAAAATAGTTGCCCACTCCGTGAAGTGAAAAGCCACAAACCTCCCACAGAAAGGATCAATTGATTGCCGACCAAATACATTTTAATGCCCAGTCTTCTGCGCGTGAAACAATGCTCGCGAAAAAACACGTGAAAAGCGGAAACAAACGTGCAAACCGCGCTTCGAACGGCGAATGGCGGTAAGCAAGAAAAACATTAGCGCCACAAGGATGGCTGTAAAGTTGTGAACAAGCACCATATATCTTTCTTTGGCTTTCGCACCGCCCGTTCGTTTTGCCACACGCTGCGGCACGGATCCCCATCGTCCGCTTCCTCGTGTTCAAACGGTTTGTTCAAACAACCGGATGCAGTGGAATGTTTGCGAAAGGGCTTGTTCGCATTTAGCGTCTTTTGTCTAGCGGTAGCGGTAGCTGCCTTCTTTCCGACTGTTTACAGATAAAACAGACATTGTTATACCTCGCTGCGAATGCCAAACTCGCAGCAAGCGGGTTTACCGGCAGGATTCTCTTAACCAAACAACTTTTACACCGAAACCCGAGATGCGCTCCAGAATGTGCTTTATTTTATGGCATAACACTACGTTTCAGTTGCTCTCCCTTGCACGATTTGCATTGAAATGCTGGTCAATCCGGCAGGCCAACCCTTTCGATGTTTCATGCTCTCTGTGCCTCCTTTATGGTCGAGTAGGAAGTACTCGAATGTATTAGATTGCACCGGTATGCGGAACACCGGTCGGTGCTGTGGTGCAATCGACAAAAACACACCAACGACCCGGTACGTCCGATGAGGGGGAACGAGCGAAGATCGATTGGAATTGAAGCATGCACTATCTGTTCCGATTTTGCATCCCATTCAAGCTGGAAGTGGATCGGGTTGGAAACGATTCGCAGACGATGTATATTGCATGAACGACAACGCCTCCCCCCTAACGTAAGACGCATTTAAAGAAACCGGGTATAATGTTCTCGTTTCAACGATCATCCTGAAGCGCTACACACAAATCATTCTCCTCAACCGTTCGTTTAGCTACGGTTTCACTCTTTTCTGCCTTTCATTTTCATTTTATTTCATTTTACCATCACTGCCGAAAATAACTAGCTCTACAGCAGTGGTGCTCTGTCCGCCCCAACGATCGGTATGAAGCCTTTTAGCAATTCAAAGTAGTAAATAGATAAAGTGTTTGCCTTTAGATACTTCATCCTTCCCAAACATGGCGCCAAGCAAAACCAAGTGATGTGGTGTTTGTCCATTTCATTTTCTCAGCAAAATTGGTAGTAAAATTTCAATAAATATCGACTCCCAGTTTCGGAAATCTGTCGATTATTTTCAAATTACTTGCTCTGAAATACATCCTCTGTTAGCAAAACCTCCATTGGTTTCAAATTGCAATCAATATTAAAAGTTATACCTTTCGAAGTAACATTTTGCATATTCTTTATCGGGATACCTGTTCGGGTATCGGGAATAAGGGCATTTTTGTTGAAAATATCAAAAATACCACGCTTTTGATGTTTTAGTCAATAAGAAGAGGAAACACATAACATTTATAAAAGATTTTTTTACAATGCTGTAAAAACAAGCCCATAAGTAAAGTTTATTCACTTAAATCAATATTATTTTCATTGGAACTGTTATCATATTTTATTTAAATAAGCGCACACCGCTTTTAAAAATAGTAAAGAATGCGAATGAACCATAAACAAACAGTATTCCTCCCTAGGCATTTGAAACGAGTAGTGTTTTATCCTTGCTTATCGGTTCCCATAACCAGCCATCATCGGAATGATATTCCAACCCGTGTTCGTTGCACTTTCAAACTCTCCCGGGACACTATTCCGGACCGTTTCTTTCGAACGAAAAACGATTTTTTTTTATCAAACCGATTGGTTCGTTTTTAATGATTGCTGAATGCAAACCCGCATTGCTCATTAAACTTCGTTCGTCCCAGTGGAAATGAATGAATGCTGGAGTACAAAAATCAACGATGCATAAGCAACGCGAACCGAAGGCGCTGCGGATGATAAAATTCCCAACGATGGGACAGAAATAATTGCGCCACCACGGCAACGAACGATTACGGGCGAGCGGGCGTGCCCTTCAGTCGCATACAATGTCGTTCGTGGTGTTTCCTGTCGTAATTACGAGCCGACGACCACACAGGACGGTTGTTGCCTCGTCCACAGTTGCCAAGGGAAAACGCATGCTTCCGCGCGAGTACGTAATGGAGGCGCGAGTGTCAAGTGGTACGTAGCAGGAAGCAGCATCATACACGCCTAAAAGCAAACGATTAAAAGCTCAATCCATCCACATTTTATCGTTGGATGTATTAAGTGAAAACGATGGTTCATAATAAAAAAAAATACGGGAAAAACATGTTGGCCTGTGTGCCAGCTACGAGCAAAACAGGGGGAAAAACAGGGAAACATGTTAAAAATGTCTTTTCAAGGATATGAAAAGCATGATTTACCTCAATCAATCCAGCGAATGACGACAGATATGAAATTATTCGTTACCATGCGCATCGACCAATGGACTGTGAAATTGTATGCCGTGAATGGGCGATTGGCGTCGCACTTGGGCATGGAGAGCGTGGCTCGAATACTTTTCAATCGAGTAGGATCAAATGGTATGCGCAACTTTATGCTGAAACATGAGCATATTCGTACGACCCCTAACAGATATTATTTTTCGAAGGTTGTAAAATCTTCGAAAAATATTGATTTGTCATGAAAATTGATCAATCTTGTAATTGAATGCCTGGTAGATCATATAAAAACAACCGTAGAACCAAAAAAAGTATCCATTAGGATTGTTAAAGTCGCAAAGTTTAAAGCGTGCCTTGAAAAACAAATCTCGACCAATAAGTTTCAAAATCAACAGCTGCGCACGTCAGCTCTCGGTTGATCTCTGATAAATCAATAAGCGTTGCTGGTGATGAAAATGAATATCCACACGCCATGCGCCTTAAAACAAAAACAAAAAACAGTCCCACTACGAACGGGCGCATTCATCCATGTAAATGGTAAACTTTCCAGCCACGCCCCGATAGTCCGATGATTTCGGTGCGAAGTTCCCGTGCTCATCACCTGCTGGCGTGGAAAACAACTTCCGTCGGGAAATGGGGGAGGCGTCGTCCAGCTTCGTTCGTGTTTTACAAAAGTTTATTAATTAAGTTACCCCGCTCAATCGACGCCCGAAAACTACTCGCTTCATCAACCAACCGGACAACCAGGAAAGTTGCAGAAGCTGGAGGGTGGAAGGTGAGTGCAAAAAAAGGGGCCCAATCCTTCAACATCCCTAGACAAGGACTCCGCACGAACCACAGCGATGGACGGCCGGGTACGTGAAAATAAAAGCAAGCGAGACACGCTCACTTTCCCAAGCCAAACCACAAAGCCTGCTTCGGAAGGCACCACGTCTCGAACGTCCCAGTGACGGGTTCTTCGACTCGCCCAACGTTTGGGACGACATGGGAACTTTGTTTAGCAAATCCCTACTACCTGCCTTCGATCAAAACTCCGGCTCGGGATCTCCGGCGCACCATGACGATAATGGACGAGCCCGGGCCTGAGCGGGCTCGCCAAACATACCGTTGGCAGTTTTCACATTCTCTGCTAAATTGACTGCAAATGATTTCAATCCTTTCATCGGGCTCCACTCAGCCGGCCGTGGGCATGCTTTCAAGGTGTTTGAATGTGCGAACCAGTCTCCCTCCCCTGGGTGTTAACGAAGCGCACGCTCCGGGAGCAGTGCTCCTGGTAGTGTCATTGTCGGGCAAACTTTCCCGCCAAACTCCTCGCGGCACGCCGTGGTTCCATCCACCCGGGAGCATCTGTTTCTGTGCCGGTCTCCGGCCTCCGAAATCCGAGGCCGGGTACCCTTGAGGTGACTTTACCTAGCACTCGGGAGAACTGTCGGAGCTAATTCGCCAGTCCCGCCTCGCTTACTGCCTTACTGTGTTCCTAGTTACGCCGCGTCCGGTGTATGTGTGTGTGTGTGTGAACGCTCGCCTGCCCGTCGGTAGCACCGATGTGCCGGTGCAGTTCTTAAGCCAAGTGCTCTTGCCTATTCTTAGATCCTAGCTAATGATTCAACCGAGGACACTTGAACGTGACATCACATATCTCATCGACCACGGAGGCCGCTGGAGTGGTGCGCTGTGAGTGACACTGAAGCTTCCCGTTGCCCAGCCGTTAGGAGCCGTGCCGTGTGACATCCTCCGTACATATGCGCCCGTTTTGAACGTGCGCCCGTGGAAACGTTACCTTCGGACCTTGCCCAAGGCTCTCCTCCCTTAAGCCTGCCTTCGATTGTCATTTCACAGCCTCCCGGCCGCCAGACAGGCCGGTGGGAAACTGTTCACACTTATGCTAGACAAATGAATCCAGTGTCGCCTTCGATGGGGCTATGGTTTGGTTCGTGCCATGAGGAACAGCCGTAATTGCGAGCTGACGCATGCAGCCACCGGCACCACAATGGCACGAACGACCTGCGAAGGACGCTACGAAACGCCTCATCATAGGCGGATTTTATGAAGTATTTCCTTTTTCCCGCACGCCGGTTTCCACATGTGGCGCTGCTGCGGACAAAGCAGGAGCTAACCACGAGCGCAAAGTGGTCGTGGTGTGCTAAGCAATCCTGGCGCAAGCGAACTTAGATAACCCCATTGCTAATTTATTCTATCTTCGTGCCACATGGAGCTCCCTGCTGGAATCGGCTAGTATAGATGAGATAATGCCTAAATCTGAGATACATTTGTGCGTGTATGTGTGTCTGCCCGGATATTGGATGTGCAACACAGCCGACAAAAAAAGGACACCCGCTGCAATGAAACTCCAATTCTGAGCCCCAGCCATCGACGGGGATCACGAGCGATATACACTCCATTAAGTGGCATCCAGCAGGGAACGTACGCCTCGACGGTTTTTGGAATGAATGGACGTGCCATCGAAATTCTAGCACATACCCTCAACTGGCACATAAATTTCTTGCGCTGCTCTCAAACTCAAATCCCGTATTCCCAGCGAAGGAAAGCAGCCGCTGCTAATAGATACCACTCGGAAGTAAAGCACTGTGTTGGGAGTTTCGATTTACTTACCGATGAGCGTAACTTCGGGTGTGGGGCTTTGTGGCTGTAACGATACACGAAATTGTAAGAACAAGTTCGATTAGTATCAGATATGTTTCATGGTTTTATTTACAAATGAAATTATTCCCTGTTCGGTTGTGTGAGCGATTGCGAGAGTACGATATGAGTATTCGGCACCGAAAAGTGTTGAGCAATCCTGGATGGTGTATTGTGATATCGACACTGAATCGAAACAAGGATTATTTTAATCCATCTGAATCGCAAGCTCGATCAAACTACTTCATAGTAAATCCACTTAACGCCAGGTCAAAGGTGCATTGGCTTAGTGTCTGTCCAACGACTTAATCAATAGGCATCCTTAATGCATCAGAAGCACCACAACACATCGGTAGCATCACAACCTGTAAAACTGTACTGTAAAACTGTTTGTCCAGATTCATCCGAGGTGCGGCCTAGCTGTATGTTCGTTACCGACATCTAATGTTCTGTTATAACGTTCTGAAACAAAAAGATCTCCGGTTGTGTTCAAAGATTGCAGACTCTTCAGTTCCTCGAACTGCGTTTTTTAATTATCGAAGTGTCCAACAAGAGTGTCTACTCTTCCTTTTGTCATTGGGTTGTTACTTCATATTATTATCTGCAATGAGTGTAGAGCTAAAACAATTAGTTATGTAGGTTTCCATTATTCGTGTTCCACTTCAACAAAAATAGAATTAATGATTTCAGTTGGATAAGAATTGTATTTGTAAACTATAGAGGCATGTCTACAGAAGCTCAGAATGTGTTATAACTTTGTTGAATTTCAATAATTCATCCTTGTAAGACACATTAGCTCATCAAACCAATTATATCACCGTCGATCTGATATCTTTCTTTTAAGAAACTTATTTTTAGATCCCTCTGCTTCCTGTGAACTTTATTTCTTAAAATACATACGCGAGTCATAAGCTCATACAGTACCCAACAATTTCTTGCAACCCAAATATCTGCATTACTTTGATTTAACTGCTTCTTCGCGTCGCAGTGAGCTCATCATGTCGCTACTACACCCACCACCATCCGAACATCCTTAAGAAATGGCGGAACGCAACGGGCCACGGCAGCAAACGGCCAGCAGCCGAGATTAGTTTTCCCGTGTCAACACGCTTGCAGGCACCAGACTGGCGAAAGTTAAACCCAACTGCACGAGATATGATCTCGGGGCGCTCGCACTAAAATCTGCACTTTTGCAGATTAACTTACTCGCATTCACTCGAAGTGCCACTTGCCGGGCTATTTGCTCACCGCTCCACCGCCGGGCAAACACATTACTTGAAAGCGCCGCCGGCTGTTTCGGCGCGCGCGTCTGGCATCGGGCTGTGTGTCTACCCCACAACTTTCCCATTTCAAACTAAGCCACTTAACGCTGATGCATCCACCGGCGGGACGCTGGAACATAGACAGCCGAAAGCCGGGAGCTGGCAGAGCATTAAATATTAATTTCCACTTCCGCCTGTGCCTGCTCCGGTCACGACGTCATACGGCGTTGCAAATCGTTTCCGAGGCGAGGCAGGCAGTTTTTGTGTATCACTGGGTGTGTGTGTGTGTGCGTCCGTGTTCTCTTTCCTCACTCATTCTCCTTGTCTTTCGCATCCCGGGGAAAAGCGATAAAGAAGTGTATCTTCAGCTTCAGCGCCGCGCGCGGTCGGTTAATGCAGCCGTAAAGTGGATCCTGCTAATAACTTGTGCACTCGCTGAAAGTCCTTACCTATTCCACTCAAGCTCCGGTTAACCTCCGTCCGTCCGTGGCGTCACGCGCATGATTCTCGCACAGCCGACGAGCGAGCGAATACATCTCGCGTCTCGTCAACCTGTGCCCTCGTCATCTCGAGACGGTGCGCGAGTGCAGCTTGACTTCCGTTTAAGGTCCGCCTTTACGACGGTGATCCATATTTAATGTTTAATAAACGGAAACTTATCCCGAGCAACGATCCGCATGGAGATTCCTCGCACTCAGCTCTCATCGATTGCAACACTCTGACGTCGCGATTCATCCTCGTCGCGATTGCCATGATTTTGTGCGCCGGAGAGAATACTAAGTACAGCGGCAGCTCTGACTTGCCGCTTATGTCGTTCAAGACTCAGCGTAATCATTGAACGAGTTGGCAACAACCAGCAGAGACGGTCGACGCCTCAGTCATCTGATGCCAAATTCATGACCCTCTAGTTTCCCACGGACAGATGACAAACGGACACGGGCAAACCATCAAATGCGTCATCTGGTCGCCTCCAGCATTTCCGTTCGCTCTGCAACAGGTTCGGCGGTCAAAGTACAGTTAAAGATAACCAAAGTAGCATCTCCGCGCTGGAACCTCACACACACACACACACCATCATCGCCCGTCAGACAAGCTTAATGCCGATTTTAAGCGAAAACGGCAGAAGATACCGTCGCCAGAGTTCACAATCTACGTGGGAGTTTTCGCCGAAAGTTGGTTGCATTTTCGGACTTGATTTCCCCCGAGACGTGGTCATGGTCGGCAACAATCGCTGAAAAGGACACACGGTTGCAGAACTGGTAGCAGAACACCGCCGGACAAAGGTTTTTCGTGCACACAAGGGTCCCTTTTCGCGGAGTCTTTTTTGTTCGTCTTTTCTTTTGTTACACGCTTAAACCACAATAAACCATGGTGGAACAGTCGTTCTTTTCAGGTTTCACACAAAGTACATCGTTTAGGCGGAAGAGAACTTCAGTGGAACCGTATTGTAGCTGTTTTCAGCATTCTCCTAGTAATGCTTACAACCACTCTCAGAAACAGGGCAGTATAAGTACTGTGCTAAGATAGTATTATGTTTGCATATCGTGACAACACGTGTGTTACCGTTCATCTCCAAGTTGGTAGATATAAAAAAGCGTTTAGTAGTGTCACAACTACTTAAATTTAAATCGCATAAACTTAAAACTCGTAACAGGACGGTACGAGGGACCAATCCAGCCGTTGCAGATGTTCTTTTATTAATTGTAAACCTGCAGTAAAACTTTCCCTACCTGCAGTAAACTTTTGATCCAAACGGAACCGAGGCTGCCTCGGGGCGAAATGGGAGCACCGGCTTTCACGGGCTCGGTGCACAAATGAGCACCCGGTCAAAAGGGTCATCATCGCGTGGTATGGTGCGCAAAAGTTCGCTCCACCGGCTAATGCCGCCGTCCCAAAATCATTAGTTTCGGAAACATTAGTCATTCCATCAAGCGGGTTACTAATGATCTGGTGGACGGACGGAGCGCCACGGAGCAGTGGCTAATTTTTGATTCTCATTTTGCCGTCATAAACACAGCCCTAAACAAGCCCGGCCCATGCCTCGGGAATAGGCTTATCCCTGCCCACCTCGGTCACCACAACCCGGTCAAAGCCCGGCGCCAGCGACAGCGTCGTAAAAACCGACCAATTTTCTTGTTTAATTAAGGTCGCCTTTTCAGAAGATGCTTGCCACCGCCCCTTCGGGTGGCGGTGCCATCAATCCCAATCAGTTTCGACGTTCTTGGCCGCGATGTCCTCGCTGCTCACCTACGCTCCGCCCACCACGCCACCTACGCTCCCCTTCCTGGTCCGCGTGCGAAGCGCCAGAGAAACCTTCGAAATCGTTCTCCAACGCATTTCGGTGCGTAGCCACCGTGCTCCACGTGCTCGCTGCCCGCTGCGACACCCAGCCCCGCAGCCGGACCAGCTATCAGCAGCAGGCCACCCGGCACCGGGAAGGTTCTTAGAAACAGCCATGGCAACGCGGCAACCCCGGCTTCGCAGAAAAGACTCCACTGCCTCCACGCCGACACCATTTACGCAGTTACAATTTTTAATGAGTGTCATTTCCTCCGTCCCAAAATCAGATAATTAATTTCTCTACACACCGGTGAAATGCTTTTGCTGTTCTCGGGGAGGGGGGAGGGGGGAAGGGGCGAGGCCGGGATGCTGGTTTTGGTTTCTTTTTACTCTCTCGCCCCCCAGGAGGAGTTGCCCGTAAAAGTATCCCGGGCAACGATGCCAGGCGACGATACCACGGAAACTGACGTCCCATTTGGGCTTCATTGGTGTCTCTCTGTATCTGTGTGTGTGTTTGTCTGTGGGGTGGGGTGGTCGAAAAATGCTGATGTCTGCTGATGGTTATTACTTGAAGACGTCAGGCGCTCAAGGACGAACCCGAAGCTCGCTCAGATCGTGACTCCCAAGCCGGTGTGTAGCTGGGAAAACTATTCTCAGCCGCACCCTGTTCGATGGTCGATGTTACCAAGCTCACGCTGCTGCTTCTTCTGCTGCCGCTGCTGCTGTTGCTGACGATGATGATGATGAGCTTCTGGCAAACCCCGGCCGCACCTGCCGCGCAGCAAAATTTCACAAGTAAGGACAAACACATTATTTGCTGCTTTGTTTTGCAGATTTTGCTGCCCCTGCCGGATACCATCCCCCCTCAAGTCAGGACATGTCACAACAATGTCTTAGCGACAAGTGGCTTCGTGAGTGTCATTAAAAGTAGTGCCTTGCTGACTTTTCCAACAAGGGGCGGGCTCCGACCCAACCCATCGTAAAGGTAGCGACGGTGGCGAAGGAACATTTTTAACAGCAACAGCAGAGCGAACCGAGTACGCTCCTCCTTCACCTGCGACAGGACAAAAGTGCACTGTCACACTTGGCCTCATTATTCGCTGACACTCAAGTGTGCACTACATCATTTCCACCAGGGGGGTGGGACCCGTGAGCCCCGGGAGGGCGCACTACAATTTTTCACCGAAAGGATTATTTTCACCGGTCGCACGCGATCTTTCGCCACGGTGTTTCGTTTACGGTGATGAAGATGCTGCTCGTGTGTGAGGCACTTGATAATTAGAAGACTTTATGGCAGGTACACCGAAGCGTGTGCGCCGGCACCGTAAATGAGTCTTTCATGACCGTCGCGCATTAGGGGAATGAAAATGGGGAAAACAAAGTTACCTTTTTCATAGATGGAACCGTGAGACAAATGGAACGTGGCATAATGAGTAACAATAGCCGGGAGCGTTTCTGTAGAATATTATAATTGATGTGAATGTGAAGTTTTCTATGCAGGCTCGTAGAAGGATTCATTAGAATCAGTGCTCACTAAATTAAATAGATTCGTCAGAATTAGGGGCCAGCATGATTGGTTTCTGAAGAACTGGAACATGTACAAAGAATCAAGATATTATAATATACGACATTTGATGTATGGCGATGAATCGTTTATTAATACGCTGAATTAAATCCACATTCATAAAAACGAAATATTGCAGAAATATGTTTAGTGTGCACATCCATGTCGTTCAATTTATTGGAACAAGGGATGAAATTAAAATCATTTTAATTAATCACAGAAATCTCCGATCTTCACATGATATGTCGGTATCTAAATCACATCTGAATCGTTCTCATCTAGCATGAATTGGCCTACCGATTGTGGCGTTAAAAGCAATGCCATAAAGTTGAAATATAACTGAGGCTCTTCAACGTCCACGGTGTTAAGTCACTCTAGGTGATAGGGAGATGAAAAATCCTAATCTTCTAGTATTTTTGTGCAACCGTCCATAACAATTCAATATTCTACAAATTTTCGTTTTTCAACCGTCCCACTAAACTTCATATCGAAACTCATTTTTGTAAGCAGTTATCCGAACAGAATCTGCTCCCCTCGAAGCGCTCGAGCAACGCACAATAAGAGAAAAAAAACCTGCAACTCATGCACACCTTAATCGCAGCCGACGAAGGCAGCGTCCAACTTTCCACCGCACTGTTTACTGTACAGCCTGTAACGGCACCGGCAGAAGCCAATCCCTTCTTTATCAGCCGAGTTGATCGTTACCGCGCTGCCGCATACAGAAACCGCCGGGGCCGGTGTCTGGCTGCCAGCGCTGTCAGGCGCAGGGTGCTGGTTGGTCCCGGTTCCTGGAAAAGCTCCCGTTCAGCCGAAGGGCACTCCAGTGAAGTGGCGTGAGAGCGAACCCCCGGCCGTGTGCGTACGTGTGTCGGCCGATGGTGTCGGAGAAAAACTTTTCTCCGAGCAAAACTTATCCTTACCGTTCCTTCCGGGAGGGGGGGGGCATCGGGACCGTCTCTTCGGTACATAAGTTCTGCTGTTGCTGCCCGCTCTCGGTTGCGTCCCACTCGCTTAACATGCTCCGGAACGCCCGGGACGCGTCCACTCCCGGTGTGTGAGCACTCGTACACATCATATATTATAATAAAACATGGCAAAACCCGAACGGCCACTCCGTATGAAGCGTTGGGGTGGTGAGGGCGGTACTTTCGTTTCACCCGAATCCAGGATGGAGTATACACGGCAAAACATACACACACACAGCAAACAACTCAGCCAACCGACGGGGCAGTAAGATGATAATTGAATTGTAATTGAGTTTTGTCCCGCCAGCCGGCCACTCGATTTGGCGTGGTTCCACCGGAAACCCGCACTAGTTTGTAAGCGTTAGCCACAAACCAACGGTTCCTCCCGTGCCGCCGTGCTGTCGTGAGTCACTTCGGTGTGCGTGACACCGAACAGGTGTTAGGTACGCTTCAATTTTTCAAGAGTCCGCTTTCCCGGGCACAGTGGTCAGAAAACAATGCTCCACCTGGGCCGAGGTAAATTTATTACCTTGATTAAACGGCGCCGGCCGGTCGCACGTGATCGGAAAGCAAAACCGCATCAGGTTCGAGTACGTACTGAACGTACTCAAGACGGGGGCTAGTGTTGCAGGTCACTACGCACCGGAGAGGAAGTCTTGGTTTTATTAACCTTTGCCCAAAACGCTGCTTTTGGTGTGTAATGCAGGATGTAAGGATGGGAACGGACGCTGTGAACCTGTGGCATAAACGTACTGCCAGATGAAATCGTACAATTTCGCACATAATTACATTTATTTGCACGAAATTAACATGAGGTACGTGCCACAGCTGAAGCCACTTGCAATGACCATCTTAAGCGTGGACGGTGAATCTTCATTTCTCCCGTGACGTATAGATAATGAGGTCAGTGAAGTACGCAGTAAATATTAGTATATTGGTAATTATGACACATCAAGGAGAGACTGAGCTTTTAATGACATAAAAGAACTCGATTTATTACCTAATTCTTAAAGCGTAATAAAATATTATTTATTTCTAATAATTTTTAGACGAAGTCTGAGTAATTTTCAGTAGTTTATACGAGAAAAATAAATCAATATAAATAGTTTTTTGTAAAAAAATAGTTGTAATATTATAAGTTGTAAGATATAAATCTTACTACTGTTCAATATAAGACAGAAAATACACCACTCAATGCAAATGGATACGATGCGCTTCCAACAGTTTCAGTAAAATTCCGTACACTGCTCTCTCGTTACCGCAAACAACAGCTGCAGATATAAATTATGCATGAACTGCACGGATCATATTTAACCAGCGAAGAACTTTGACGGAAGCGAACTTTCCGCGCACTAGATTATTCACCCTGTCCTCCCCCCCTCCTACCCTTCCCACTCGAGGTCGAGTGTCAAACGGAACCAATGAGCCCTTGCCAAGCCCTTCCGTCGATGAGAACGTTGAAGGATCAAGAAAACTTTCGCCGCATTCTTGCCGGCACCGGGTAACAATATGAATACGATGCAAGAACCGAGCTAAGCTCCCGAGCAAGCGGCAGAAACCGAGCGAGCGAAACTTTGCGCCGCCTTCGCGCTACAGGTAATGAAGCGTCGGTTCCGATGCTATTATGATGGATTCATTATGCATCCTCATTAGCGGTTTACCGTGCATCCACCCCATGCCGACTTCGAGCAAAACTTTACTCCCCTCCTACCGTGATACGCTCGAACGCCCGGTGTATCGATAAGCGGTTTTCGGGTCCGACTTGCTGCTTCACCGGGCGCAGCCCAAAACCGAAAGCGAACAAAAAAAAAATCACCCCCACCCTGGCGCGAATAAATATCCACTCCAGTTCAGTTTTTCCAGTTCATAGCTCCCTTAAATTAACTCTTAAGACCTGCCGCCGCCGCACCCAGTACGATCGAAAACCACAGAGATTACAGTTTCGGGTCACCGACTCGCACCGCACCCGGCCCGGGGCTCGCAAAACGGTTCGTGGTTTTGGTGCTGGAAAATTATACCCTCGGCCGCACAAGTACGAAAACAACAGCCACTCAAACAAACCCACATCAACATCTGTGCCTGGTCAATGGCGCCACGATCCGATAGGGCCGAGAGTCCACCCCACCGTCCAACTCCGACCCGACCCAACCCGACCGACCGATGGTTTGATGATAAGAAACGAGAGTCAAGAGACATCCAAACCCCAAAAACTCATTGACCAGGCCAAACCCAACAACCTCCGCCGCCTTGGCTCGGTGCGAGTGTACGGTGAACCACACTTACGAGCAGATTTTCACTCCCCAACGTCCCGGCAGCAGCAACAACAGCTGCCGTTTACGTCCAAGTACACTCTCTGCGCTCTTCTTCGCACTCTCTCTCTATCTATCTTTCGCTCGCTCACGAGAGGCATAATATTCTTCGGGCAGTATTTTGTCGTTCTGCGTGTCCCAGACGGTACATCCTCATTTTCGATCCCTTTCGGTTGCCGAACCGCAGCAATCCTTTAAGAGGCATTATCCGCCAATTCCACCAACACCACCACTCACCGGTCAGGCGCTTCGTTGGCAGTCTTTCATCGCTTGATGCAGGGTGCTGTGTTTACAATTGTCACTTTGTTCCTGGCAGCTTGCAAGAATAGCGTTCGAGAAGAAAGAAGGGCTTTCTTAAACGCGGCCAGGCAAGCAAGCAAGCATCCGAGCAGGTAGGGGGGAAAAAGACTCCCCTCAAAGACTCGCTGCTGACCGGTGACCAGACCGGGAACGCTTGTCAAAGTTTCGCCAACCGGATGTGAGAAGAAAAGACGCCACCGTCTAAGCCATCCGAGAGGGCTTTGCTGTCGCTTTGTTGTCGCTGCCGGCTGAAGGGCTGAAGTTATTTGGAACGTCCTCGTTCCGGCCATAAGTAAGTAGCTTCCGGCTACCCGGTGGTCGTCTCCACAAGTGTGTTGACGGACGGACAGATGGAGGGGCAGCAGCAGCAGCAGCACGTTGAAAGTTTCGGCCAAGATCCATCCAAAATTCAAGTGCACATGGGAGCCTTCACGGTTGCACACGGGCGCACATTGCAGTGGCTTACGCTGACACGGGTCGCATGCTTCCACTTTTGATTACGTTCGTATCGAACTCGGTGCACTCGGGTGCAGTCGCAAAACTCGATTCCTGCACGTACGGTGTGTAAATTTTAGTATCATTTCGAGCACTCCGTACATCCGCGCAGTAAGTTCCTCCGTACAAGCATCGATTTGCAGTTGCATTTTTTCAATTGAGCCCGCTGTTGAAACACCAATTCCTGGCTCTTTGTTTCGTTCTCTATGGAATACCCAGTGCATGCTGTTGCGTACAGCTCTATTTGAAAGTCTCATATCGAGGAAAAAAAATATATATACAGACATACTCCCATTTGCTTTCATCACTGGCGCGTGCATAAAATATTGATAGCGACCTAATTTCTCGCCCACTTCCGACGCAAACAAAAAATAATTAAAACATGCAACCATTCCGAAGGCTTTATTGTTCAAATCCGCACGCAAACCAAAACCGACGGTAAATTGATGCTTTAAAAAAAGAACTCCCCCGCAACGTGTCTTCTATCGTGGGTGGGTGAGTGGGTGGGTGGTTCATAAAATTGCAGCGCACGTTCCGGGTGCACTCGGGCGTAGCAATTAAATGTACGGCGATAGGCGGCGAGAGGTAATACGATACGGTAGCAAACGAAAATGCATCATAGACTAAACAAATTTATTGCCCCCGGGTCACGGACACGAATGGGTCATCATAAAGTAACCACAGAGGAACAAAACCCAAAAAAAAACTCGATATGCTTTGCAAAGCAAAACCTCACAATATTGGTAGACCTTTTTCATTTTTTTTTTTTTTTGATGACCTGTGCTTTGTTTTAGTTTTATAAATGTCACACAAACTGTACGACCGAGCAATGGCTATGGCGGAAACACAGCCATATAATCCAATCTGTGGGACGCAAAAATGATCGATTTCAATTCGGACAAACCCAGGCCTGTCGGGTGGGCTTTGCGTTGCACATTGTGCTGTGTGGTGTTTTGCTTCCACAGGAATCGAATTTCCATTTGTTTCTTGCGTTAAGGTTAAACTGTACGCGGCACACGATTGACTGGAAATGTCAGAACACATATCCGAACGCGTACCCCAGGTAGCATTGTCAGGCGTTTTTTCCCCTCGCTCATGGCGCTTTAGCGTCAAATACTTCACAACGTCACGGTTTGTTTTTTCCCCCACTCACAATCCTTCTCGGTCCGTTTTATTGTACCTGCATGTAGTGACAACAATAACGCGCAAAAAAAAACCAACACGACCATTTTACACTCCATCATTTATGCACTACCGGGCGTCTCCATTGCACGTCGCTGGGACAACTGCCAGCGTTGTAACGCCGTGGATAGCTTGGGGAGGGCGCTGTTGTTTTTTTTCACAACATGACAATGTTGTGTGCATTCACCAGAGCTTGTAAACACAAGCGGCTCCTGGCACGTGACGTTGTGTGCACAATAACATTGTTTTCCTTGTCCGAATTCACGTAATGGGGACTTCAACACTGCGCATGGGGTATGTGGGATGAAATAGTTGGTTTATTTTTTCATTTTTAATAAGAATGCATTCGGTAAAACAAGCTGAACAAACGGTGAAATTCAAACCTAATATAATGTTAACGGTCTCAACTAAAAGGCTAATCGTCTTAAGTCTAATCGCAAACTTCAGAACGTCGGCAAGTCAAATAAGTTTGAAGAAATGAGTAGAGTCATATCTCACAGGAAATACCTTTTTCATTAGGATTACTTTAGGGCATGACAATATAAAAAAATATAATAAAATGAAAGAGACTGTCACAAAGAAGCTCGCGGACATCAAAACCGGTCATAGAGTAACTTCCTACTACCTGTTTATAGCTGTTCCGTTCGTTTGAAGCGGTATTTTGAAACAATGTGATACTCGGAACGAGAAGCGAAGCGAAGGGTATCATAAAGAGGAACAAAAATCATAAACTATACTCAAAATACCCAGAGCACAAGACGAAACACGAGAGCATTAAGCATTGCCAGAAGTAAGTAAACATGCAAAACATTGTGCATTACTTAAGAAAGTTCACTGTCTCCACGCGGGTAGTTGGTTTATAACGACGTACAGGATCACTAGAAAATACCCAAAGAACAGTTCAATCTCTCACCTTTAGCATGGTTAATCCACGAACTGGGTCTCATTTTGGGTCTGTAGCACCTTTCGGGCAGAACCGCAACTCTCTTTAAAAAACAAATCGGTTAGTGGTTAGGCCAAGGATTTGAAGACCAATCCTCTGCTTTGCCTAGCCCAAAACAAGGTTGAACATTGGACTACAACACCTACCGACGAGCTTATTTGACATAAAAAATCACTTATTACATCCGCAACATGAACTCTTTTCTACTGTTTTAAATTCTTCCATCGAAAATTCTCCATTGGTTGCTCACGGCGCAGCGAAATTTGCACCGAAACACCCAAACCTTCCATCCGTCGGTGGCTGGAACGTTTATGCAAAACCGGTCATTGGTGTGGTTAGTAGAATGCAGCAATAAACAGCCGTCGACCCCACTCTCACCGCGACGTCGTCGTCGCCGTCGTCGTCTCCGTCGTCGCCATTCGTCGTCTGCCAAAGTCTTTATACGACGCGGTTTGCGCGTTCACCAAAACGGCAAACCCATCGACCCAGAAGTCGCTGCCAGCAGCAGTTCGAATAGAGTCGCAAACCCACCGAGCCCGTTTACCGGGCTCAATCACGTACACTTTATTATCGCTATTAACACGAAGTGTTGCCATATTTATAGGGTAATGGCGTGTCGGGCGGCCGGGAGCAGCTGCCATCGTCCTTAATTTCCTCCGGTTTTCCCAAAAACCACATAATGGGCCGTGCCTTCGCGAGCGCGCCCAACTGCAGCCTGCGAGGCAATACAACCGAACCAAAACAAAACAAAACAAAAAAGCGCTCCCAACGAATCGGTGCATTTCTCGAACGCTTCTTGAGTGTGCGTGTGTGGTTGCGTGCGTGCAGGCTCACGGTGATTGCGGGACGATGTCTTTCTCCCTTCCACAGTTCATTCAATTACTTACATCACAAAACCGTTCCGGCTAGCAGGCTCCCGCAAATCGGCTCTATTTGCTAAGCTAAATTGCAATAAATTTCACCCGAACGCACCACCCCACGGGGCGGTTCCAATACGGTCAGGACGCACTGCATTCATGTGCCCGGCAACTCCGGTGGTGCGGGCCCGGGTCCGAGTCCTCCGGAGGGAAAAAGGAAAGGCTCTCTCGCGCGAAACTCAACCGTGGCCGTGTCGGACGCTAATAAATATTCAACAGCATTAAAAGACAGCGTGCGCTCGGAACATGGACCCAGTGCACGGCCACTGCGGTTGGGCCGCCGCGTTCCGTGGCGAGTGTTTGCATTAGCAATGCATAAATAAAAATTGAATTGACCACCGACGCAGGCGCCCCGGGCGATTCGCGGCGCGTATCACGAAAATCGGCCCAGCTGCGCGCCCGCTACGCTACGTGTTATCGCTCGTGTACATGTTCCGCCGGTACGCGGTAAAGTGCACACACCCGCACGGATGCACACACACACACACACGCATACACACACGCTCGCACGCGATGAGTTTGGCGCGATCGGTAAAGGCTAACTAGTTAATCCTTTCCTCCCGAATATCCGGCCACCGGCTCCCTCCCTCCCGGGGGCTGGTTCCGGTCAATTTCCCCCCGAACAGATTCGACCGTTTTTCCGAGCGCACCCGTGCCCGTTCGCGGTTGCTGGGCGCGGCGAACACTCCATTCCGGCCGCTTTTTATCGTCGATTGCCGGTGCGAAACCGGTGCGATTGGTATGGTCGCTGCTGCTGCCACTCGGTTGCAGGCGTTATAAATTTTACTTTGCCAAATTTATCAGACCATGGTTGAGGTCGGAGTGGGGGAGAGAGAGAGAGAGA
>KB672813.1:4398237-4415658 GCA_000349145.1 Anopheles dirus
AATACCCAGAGCACAAGACGAAACACGAGAGCATTAAGCATTGCCAGAAGTAAGTAAACATGCAAAACATTGTGCATTACTTAAGAAAGTTCACTGTCTCCACGGGGGCAGTTGGTTTAGAACGACGTACAGGATCACTAGAACATACCCAAAGAACAGTTCAATCTCTCACCTTTAGCATGGTTAATCCACGAACTGGGTCTCATTTTGGGTCACTAGCACCTTTCGGGCAGAACCGCAACTCTCTTTTAAAAACAAATCGGTTAGTGGTTAGGCCAAAGATTTGAAGACCAATCCTCTGCTTTGCCTAGCCCAAAACAAGGTTGAATATTGGACTACAACACCTACCGACGAGCTTATTTGACATAAAAAATCACTTATTACATCCGCAACATGAACTCTTTTCTACTGTTTTAAATTCTTCCATCGAAAATTCTCCATTGGTTGCTCACGGCGCAGCGAAATTTGCACCGAAACACCCAAACCTTCCATCCGTCGGTGGCTGGAACGTTTATGCAAAACCGGTCATTGGTGTGGTTAGTAGAATGCAGCAATAAACAGCCGTCGACCCCACTCTCACCGCGACGTCGTCGTCGCCGTCGTCGTCTCCGTCGTCGCCATTCGTCGTCTGCCAAAGTCTTTATACGACGCGGTTTGCGCGTTCACCAAAACGGCAAACCCATCGACCCAGAAGTCGCTGCCAGCAGCAGTTCGAATAGAGTCGCAAACCCACCGAGCCCGTTTACCGGGCTCAATCACGTACACTTTATTATCGCTATTAACACGAAGTGTTGCCATATTTATAGGGTAATGGCGTGTCGGGCGGCCGGGAGCAGCTGCCATCGTCCTTAATTTCCTCCGGTTTTCCCAAAAACCACATAATGGGCCGTGCCTTCGCGAGCGCGCCCAACTGCAGCCTGCGAGGCAATACAGCCGAACCAAAACAAAACAAAACAAAAAAGCGCTCCCAACGAATCGGTGCATTTCTCGAACGCTTCTTGAGTGTGCGTGTGTGGTTGCGTGCGTGCAGGCTCACGGTGATTGCGGGACGATGTCTTTCTCCCTTCCACAGTTCATTCAATTACTTACATCACAAAACCGTTCCGGCTAGCAGGCTCCCGCAAATCGGCTCTATTTGCTAAGCTAAATTGCAATAAATTTCACCCGAACGCACCACCCCACGGGGCGGTTCCAATACGGTCAGGACGCACTGCATTCATGTGCCCGGCAACTCCGGTGGTGCGGGCCCGGGTCCGAGTCCTCCGGAGGGAAAAAGGAAAGGCTCTCTCGCGCGAAACTCAACCGTGGCCGTGTCGGACGCTAATAAATATTCAACAGCATTAAAAGACAGCGTGCGCTCGGAACATGGACCCAGTGCACGGCCACTGCGGTTGGGCCGCCGCGTTCCGTGGCGAGTGTTTGCATTAGCAATGCATAAATAAAAATTGAATTGACCACCGACGCAGGCGCCCCGGGCGATTCGCGGCGCGTATCACGAAAATCGGCCCAGCTGCGCGCCCGCTACGCTACGTGTTATCGCTCGTGTACATGTTCCGCCGGTACGCGGTAAAGTGCACACACCCGCACGGATGCACACACACACACACACGCATACACACACGCTCGCACGCGATGAGTTTGGCGCGATCGGTAAAGGCTAACTAGTTAATCCTTTCCTCCCGAATATCCGGCCACCGGCTCCCTCTCTCCCGGGGGCTGGTTCCGGTCAATTTCCCCCCGAACAGATTCGACCGTTTTTCCGAGCGCACCCGTGCCCGTTCGCGGTTGCTGGGCGCGGCGAACACTCCATTCCGGCCGCTTTTTATCGTCGATTGCCGGTGCGAAACCGGTGCGATTGGTATGGTCGCTGCTGCTGCCACTCGGTTGCAGGCGTTATAAATTTTACTTTGCCAAATTTATCAGACCATGGTTGAGGTCGGAGTGGGGGAGAGAGAGAGAGAGAAAAAATCGAGCGAGACACTCGATCGATTTATCCACGCAGCATTACGGCCGGAGCAAATCCCGTGGATTATATGGCACGGAACGAAATCAAACCAATCATCGTTGGCGCATCGGGGGACCGGCGTCGATGGACGTACTCGCTATCAGTTCCTGCTGTTCATGCAGGACTGGAGTGCCAGCTTCATACGGGAGTTTTCATTGAGTGTTTTCAATGACTGCCTCGTCGGGCGGTTTGATATATGGATCATTAGCGGTGTAGTGCGTTCAGCGCACTTGCTAAGAGCGAATTGAGTTGAAATTTTCCCATTTTGTGCATCATTTTTAAAATGTCGTCACAAAGGCGGTTCTATAGAATTGAAGGGTATGAGTGATACACCGTTTGATAATATTGTAAAGCGAAAGTTTTGTGATATCCGCATATAAATCAAAAACTCATTCGCCTACACGATAAACCCGTTCAAATTAGAATTTAATTTGAATAAAAAATGAACATATAAACCCACCTATAAAACAGGTTCAAATCGATTTTCCAGTTAAGTTTTCCTCTTAGCTCTGGTAAGCGCTATCGTGCTTTCTTTCGGAGAACACAACAATTTCAATAATAATTTATAGCAACAATTTCCATTTTTTATACTATAGTTCGTTGAAATAGAACTAAGCGCAGTAGGAGCAGGATCACACATTTCACACAAAAAGCAATATCCACCGCATTCTTCATGGAATTTTTCATTCCTGTGTGAGTATTGCCATACCTTCAGGGGTAAAAGAACCCAAAAACAATGTTCTCGAAGCACTTTATCCAACATATTCCTCGACTTTTACCTCTCCTATCTGTTTTTTTAAATTAGGTGAGGTTAAAATATGAAAATCACATTTGTTTCATTATGCAGCAGGAAAGTTGTGTCCGATTTCCACCGAAAACTTTCCCCGGCTGAAGAATCCCCCCACTTGTCGTCTATTCGATTCGCTTCCGTGCAAAAATTGTTTGCCAAAATTGCGTGCGTCGCTTCACCGCCGGCCGGCCGGTGATTGCAACTCAATCAAAGTTTATCCATTGCGAAACCAATGTTCACGGTCTCTGATGCTGTTGTTTATTTCCGTCGCACCTCACTCGGTTGGGCGACTCGTCCATCACGCCCAACAGCGATAATCCATTTATAATTCCATGAGGATGTTTTGCTTGGCAGTTTGGGCGGATTTGCTGTATTTGTTCCCTTCCCAGACATTATCACCTTGTTCCGGACACACTTCACCGGTTTGCCATTTCTCGCCCAAAAGAGCGAGAGAGAGAGAGAAAGAAAAAACAAACTACCAACTGACGCGTTCCGCAACACGCCACACCATCACCTCCCCCACCGACGCTTGTGTCAAACAAATTTAGAAAATTTCGGGCCCTGTCACTCACTTCGTTTCCCCCTGTGACCATTTATTGCCACGCCAGTTCGCAAGATGCCACCGCAGGAGGAGAAATGAAATTTTCTACGAAATAAAACTTTCGGCCTATTCGGCCCCGAACGGCGCCACAAGCACCTACGCACACATGGAGGCAGGATCCGGCCCCGAAATTCGGCCATCGGATTCATGTGCCATGTGCCGTACCACAACAAACCTGCGTTCTTTCGATTCGCCCTCGTCCTCGATCCCCAAACACACACACACACACGCACGCCATCGAGCTTGATCCAATCTAATCAGAGAATTCATGTACACCCACCACGATGGGTGTGTGTGTGTTTGGTTCCACTGGGAGCGAGAGCGAGGTAGAAGAAAAAGAAAGATTTGCCCAACGAAAACATGACCCAAACCGACCGGTTTATTGGCGCTCTGGACGCTACGGTCGCTGTCACGGAAAAGCCTGCCTGCGTGAAGTTTGGCGCGCCCGCGTTTGCCCCCGGACGGCAGGACGTGTTGTTGTCGTCGTCGTCGTCGTCTGAGGCATGAGCTCGAAAAATGGACTTCGAACCGGCGGTGGAGATCTTATCGTGTTGGGCCCGGTGTGCCTAGCGTCAAATCGAAACCATTCGTTCCGTTTCGAACCGTGTCCTTGGGGGTTGAGGATTAAGCAGGACGGCTCGGTTCGAGGAAATGATCATCAAGCGAACAGCACCAACGTAGTGCTGGTGGTGGTGGTGGTGTGAAGAATAAATATCGGCACCCAGCTCCACCCTTCCCACAGTGGGACGCGCTTTCCTCCCCGCCCACGTCAAGGGGCAACCGTATGGCACGGGCAATGAAGTGGTAAGGACGATGATAAATCACGGCAAATATTTCATTAGAAAACGGCGCAAACTTCTGGCCCCGGGTCGGCGAGGCTGGGCCGGACGCATGAAAGGCACCGACCGGAAGCTCACGAGAAAGAGTGAGAGAGACAACAACAGCAAAAAAGCTCTCCCAGCTGGAAGCCTTTTCCCGCTTCGTCTCGTCAACCGACTTGTACGACCGGTGTTGTAGCATCTCCGTAATGGTAACAAAACGATACAGGATGACGGAGGCCGTAGCTCTCCTCACGCCTGCCGCGACTGATACGCGACCCAGATCCTCGCCCCAGCCAAGGCCACTGTCCACGGGGCAGCAGGTGTGGCAGGGAGAGCGGACCGTGCGCCTTTGTTTTACGCCATTTTCTAAACCCACCACCACCAGACCGCTCTGCTCTGTCTCGCTGCTTCTCTTTCGCTTGCTTTGATTAGCCATCGGGCGCGGTACGGCGCTATGGATGGATGAGCTCCGAGCACCGACAGCCCGTGCTCTGTTTTAATTCCGGTACCATAAATAGCGTTCTCGTTTTCCTTCTTTGCCCGCGCCGACGGCCTCTGGTCTGGTCTGTTGGCATGATTTGTCTTTTCATCCCCTCGCTGTTGTGTGTCCTCCGCATCCGTGACGCGTCAAGGCGTCGCTTTAAACCGGCCGGTTTGGCTGAATTGAGATGGAAAAGACAGCAGACCCGTACCCGGACCGGACCTAATTGGATCGATTTGAGATAAACTTCAATCGAAAACAATGGTACGTAATAAATGCTGCTCCCGTAGCTAACGACCTCACTGGCGGGTGGCGGGTTGGTTGGGGGAGGTGGACCGGAAAATTAGGGCCGGAAAATCCGTTCAGCTGATTGCCGTGAACGGAAGGACGTCCGGGGAAATGTCCGCACGATTTAAAGAACGGCGCCATGTGTTACCGAGTGTTTGATGGTATGTGTGTGGGATGGTGTGCCAATCACCAAGGCACAGATAATTGTACACGAAACGATCAGAACGCTACAAGTTTCCGTGTTCTACACAGCAATCACCTTCCAAAAGGCACGGTGCCCATCCTGACCTGTCGGGGGAGGGCTCCTTAAAACACAGCGCGCGCCCTGGCACGACCACGAGCGAATAATTAATTAATGTAAACCAACCGTTGAATGATTAATGACGCACCGGCGCAAACGCACCGAGCACTCCCACCGAGCGCCCTTCCCGAGCGACAAATATTTGATTTGTTTGTGAAAAATTAAAGTCCATTATGGTTTTATATTAGCCGGAAGCA
Organism: Anopheles dirus; assembly: GCA_000349145.1. Taxonomy (NCBI): domain Eukaryota; kingdom Metazoa; phylum Arthropoda; class Insecta; order Diptera; family Culicidae; genus Anopheles; species Anopheles dirus. The sequence continues at coordinate 4,403,722 of KB672813.1, forward strand.
AGGGGCACGGGCTGTGCGTGTGTGTGTGTGGCAAAGCAAGAAAACAAGCTTTCGGGTAGGTTCGCCGCGGATCGTCTCTGCGTGCCCACAGAGAGTACAAACACGCACACACACATTCTCTCTCTTCCCAGCGGAGGTTCAGATGGAAAACGTAAATAACCACTACCCTCCACACAGACACACACACAGCCAGCGCACCCGGGGTAAGGTAATTTAATTATAATACTTCCCAAGCACCAAGTCACTCGGTCGCCCGTCGCATCCTGCGGCCAAGGCCGGTGCTATTTAGAAGCAGAGCAGGGAAAAATAATCGCCGCTTTTATACCGCCGCTTTCCAGCACATTACACACGAGCGCAGTGGAAAAAAAGTGCAAAACAAGCCTGCCTTTAAACGGTTTCCTGTTGCTGGCGGCGCAGCATGTCCAAGGGCAGCGTGTGCGTATCGTGTCGTGTGTGTTTACCATTCATTACACCCAATCAATATTGTTAACGACTTTTTACACACGTTTTATGATGCTGTGTCCCGGTCCATTTGTGTTTATGTTCCAGCCGCTTTTTCCGAATCACTCAGCTGGAAGGCGCACAACGCGAGCCGGATGAGCGAATCGACACGGGCGTGGTGTGTGGGAGAGAGAGAGAGAGAGAGAGAGAACACAGGCACAGCTGCACCGGCAGATGCGCCACCGGACATGATTACTTCCGCCGGTCGAAGTCTAATTATGGTCGAGATTATAAATTTTATTCTCGTTCCAGTCGTGCCGCGATCCGCGACCCGCGACCCGACCAGCCACCCTCCCACCCGGGTGCGACGTGCGGATGAAACGCTAATGACCTCGGGGTGGACCTGGGACGAGGAGCGAGTTAAAGCATACAAAAAGTCCGCAGCAACGGGTGAGCGAGTGAGCGATAGAACGCTCACTGCCACGGTTTAAAACTTTCTCCCCCACCCGCCCGAGGAAAAGCTTCAAACCGCCGGTTGGGTGGACTTGCATTGAGTGGGCCCTGAGTGGGCTGACGGATGTATAAATTCACGTCAGTTTTCGGAACGGAGGGAGAGAGAGAGTGAAAAGGACGGAAAGGGCGGTTGGCTGCCGTTCGGTAAGCACGAAAATAATTAATGACGAGTAGTAAAATTTTAATAAACAACACCCACTCGGGGTGGTGCGTCCGGCTATGCGATTTTGTGTGTTGCCCTATAATAGAGCAGTGGACCGCAACCGCCGAGTCTCGAAACCAGTCCCAACCAGGGACCGGGATGATCGAAATTCAATTACGACTTTTCACAATGCAGCTGACATTTGTGATGCTGTTGTTTGTTTTTTTTTGTTTGAAAATTCTTACCTGTTTTTCAAACAGATGATGGATGCTTAATACCCAGCTCTCCAGCTTAAAGTTTAAGTCACTTGATCGGGGGGTAACTTTTCCCGTGCGAAAGCTTCCAACAGTTCAAACAGGCTGGTAGGGCCGTCTGGGAAGACTCGATGCAACGATCCACGTTGAGCCTTTTAGTATGAACCGGGGGGGTTGGAAACTACACTCAACACATCTTTACCTTCACCGCGTCGGCTGTAATCCTGTAAAGCTGCACTACATCCTTTATTTACCACAGGCACACTCTTTTCACTCACACACACACACACTCTCTCCCACATCAATCGAGCACCGATCTGCCTTGCAATCAGTTATAATCACATCACATCATTACAAAAGCGGAACAGCCCGGCGGCAGCCTAACCGCGGGGCGCGCTTATCTCCCAACGGGGACGCCTGGTGGTGGTGCCGACGGCGTACCGGGCGCCTCCACCGACGATCGAACTACCTTCGGTTGCCGGGGCGAATATATCAAACGCTAATGACATTTGCTTTCCCCGTGCCAACCGTAATGAGTCCGATCGGGCTAAGCTCACTGCTCCGTGCGGCGCGCCTCGTGCACCGCGCTCACCACGCCGCGTGACGCGTGACGCATCTGTTTCATCCCCATCCAATCACTATCCTGCGGGAGCGGAAGAGCGGGTGGCTGGTGGGTGGGATGGTGCACACTGCCGGCCTTGCAGTGCACGCGACGCCGGAGACGAAGTAAATTAACAACGAATGACAAGCAAACCCGCGAGCCGGACGGACGGACGAACGAACGAGTGTTTCGACGCAGACAGCGGTAGCTGTCTTGATCAAACAAGTTTCAAGACGGGTACGAGAGCTTCCGCTTCGGTGCGTTTTTTTTTCTTTCTTTTCTTTTCCTCTCACTGCGTCTGCCAGCATCAGACGGAATATAGCTTCCGAATTTTCTTCCCAACGCCTCGGCCACAGGCTCCCAGAATGGGCTTCACCTTGCGCCCGAAACAAACACGTCTCGCTCACACGCACACGCCGAACTCACATGCGAAGAACGCCCCTGACGCGGGCGGCACGGATAACGTTAGCGCCGAAATGAACTGACCCCGTCACTACGAATAGACAGCCGGACACACGCAAGACACACTGACAGACGGATAGACAGATGGACACTGCTTGGCCAAAATAAAGCCTGGACCCCCCCTTACGGCACTCGCCCGGATGCGAGTGCGAGAAGCTTCGATGGGGTGGGCCACCACGCGAACTGAACGCAGCGGCAGCGTAACTTTCTCACGTGCGAACGGTACCGAACGGCACACGCTCACGTTGACGACCGTCTCGATTCGAACAAGTCCCGATGCAAACTGCTCGCCGAGCGTGGCTGCTGCGTGCGTCCTTCGCACAAAACGTGCCCGTCCCGAACATACGGCTTCGGTTCCGGCAAAAAGGAGCCCAAAACCGAGACGCATCCGTTCGGTTGCTGCTGCCGCTGCTGATGATCATGATGATACAGCGCGGGGAAATGTTGCACACCGAGCGCTGGTTTGGGGCGCATGCTCCGACTGGAAGCCGACAGGGGTGTAAGGATTGTTTACAAAAATCGTGCCTCACTGCTGGGCTGTTTTCCGAACGTTGGCCGCCGGTTAAGTTGGCCGCCGGGCGGCAAGTGTGCACGCGATGGCGGCTAAAACTGGGGGAAAACGATTCACCCGGTTCATTTCAACGGTTGAGGCGGCTCCAAATGTTGCGATTGAAGAATGTGAGCTACGAGGGTTTTGGATAATATTAGCATTTTTAAAGCAATATAGACTTTAATTACTTTGTTGTGTGCTTGATACAATTAGGTTTAATTGCAAAAAAAATACAAAAATGCTTATCAAATATCTTCGCCACTATAAGAATGGAAACCACAGGGCAATATGAAAACTAGCAAACTGATGTTATCCTTCCAGCTACGCCATATCAGTTTGCGGTCACGTAGAAGTGCGTAACAGTTAAATTATCTAACACGACAAATTGAAAATGTTAAATTAATTAGCATTTCCAATATTTATGATGGACCCAGAATGTTGTCTTATGAAGGATTATGAAATTCATTCATCAACCGAATCAAAGTATATGGCGTATAAATGTTCAATTAGGTGTGTAAATGGGTATAAATGTGTAATTGCATAATACAAATTGAATTCCTATCTCAATAAAATTACTCTTTTTTGTCCGATGTTTATATTGAACATAAAGCTATTGAATGTGTTATTTAAAAAAAGACACTTTTAACACGTTTTTTTGCTTTTGCCCTATTTGCTCCGGGATACTGTGTGGATTAGAGTAATTTAGAATAAATATGAATAAATATGAATAGTTGTCATTATAATCTAACCATTTTTTTTAACGGACACTGCAATCTGCTTTTGCAAAACTGTTCTAATAGTATGCAAAACTAAAAATGGGGAATAAAATATCTCACCCTTTGTTACGTACAACAAAAAAAAACGATATAAAACGACGTTATGTAAATCACAAAAAATATAAAACATAGATTGAATTGATGAAATTGAAACACGTTTTATGCAAGATAAACACGCTCACTCTCTGTCGTCCGATGCGCAAAACCGCACCACCACCACCATCACCTTGTCCGTTTTTTCCATATTTCAAATCATTAATAAAAGAAGAATAAACATGTTGATTTCGCCTACGGCCACGGTAAACCTGAGCAATCAGATAGCGGGCAGCTATGGCGAAGCGCAAGCGACAACAAAAAACTGCAATACCAATTTGAAACATGTTACTTATACCCACTGGCAAATCCGTTCGCACCTGCGAGCCATCCGGTGTTTGAAGCGCACCGTGCTCGCCGCGCCAGTTTCTATTTCACATATTACAATTTTGTTTACCTTCATCATCGCCATATCGCCCATTCCCGGGCTCGGCCAGTGCCCGACCGCGGTCCGATAGGCCGCACGGTAACATCGCATCCATCCGCACAGTAGGGATAATCCCGCTTTCCCTTGGTCCGCAGCGTGGACCCCGCTGACCAACACACATATGCAAAATCATTATAATGAACAAACATACGGTAACACACGCGGCCCGGGTGCGTTGTTTTCTTTCTCTCGTGTTTCGCCCGTGTAATTCCCACGGCCACGGTACGGTCCGTGGCGCTATTTTCATGCGCGATTTTCGCACGGTTTTTTTTTTGTTTCCTATTTGACCATAATAATTGCGTTGATGATGTTTAATCAATTTACTTCTCGAAATTCCCGTTCACCAAATGGACGCCTGCGTTCTGGCGGGTAACGGGTGCAGATAAGGCACAGTGAAGCGGTTGTGTTAGTTGAGTGTGTGCCAGCGAGAGAGGGAGAACAAAAAAATCACCCACGAACATGAAAAACTCACAAAACATGTCACGGCAGACAACGGCCACACGGCTGGTGAAAAGCGATAGCGCCCCAGTGTTGCCAGGGACACTCCAGCATGTATGCTGGATTCGTTCAGACATGTGTAAATTAATGAATCCTGGAAGTGGTGGGATCTTCGCACGAAACGGTCGCCACGCATCGTTTAGCACGGTGAATGGAATACGGTGGCACGGGAGGCGTAAACTCTCCCATTTAAATTCCTTTGCATTTCAGCCGTTTCAGAAAGAAACAAAACATACACAGACAAACAGACGAGGAAGGAGCACAGGTGTGCAAATTAATCAACATTTGCATGTGAGATAGTGAGAATGAGCACATTGTTCAAACCAGATAGGTAGAGAGAAGAGGAAAAACTGGCGAATGGTCGAAACAAACAAAAATATTAGAGCTCTGAAAAGCAAGTACGCACATTTGAAAAATAGTATGAGCTTCTTTTATTTTATTTAAAAATGTGCTTTTTTGTAAAAAAAAAAAGTACTAGTATGTAGGGGGAAAAAATACATCTCTACAACTTTTAACAGTAATTCAATGCAAATTGAAACAATGTACGCTAGAACAGAGCACATTCCTAATAAACCTTTTACTCTACCACTTTAGATCTAAATGGTACGAGGAAATGGATGTATTTTTCAATTCTTCTGAAAAAAAGAAAAATAAATTTAATAGAAACCAGTCTCGCTATGTCCATAGCAGCGTCCCGGCTAGTGTTTTTTATGTGCATAAAACGCCCACGTGCATGGACGTTTGCACATCCACTGCACATCCTCTGCGAACAACGCTCGCTCGCAACGCAGCAGAGAACCAGGGCCCCAACATCACATTATGCATATCCATCACCGTGCCCTGTACAAGCAAACAAACACTTAGTGTTTTTTTTCTTGCTGCCCACCATACGGAAGCATGCTGAAGCGTATGACAACTAGCGGGGAACATAAACGCAATCATACCCCTAAGGTGAACATCGAGATCTGGCCTATTCGGAGCGGATTCGTAATGGATGGTGGAATTGCCGTCGCAATCTTCACCGAGGCCGCTCTGCACGTCACGCTGCGGCCGCGACGATGGCCTGGCACGTGAAGCACTCGAGCGACTCTGCTGTGTGAGGATGAAGTTGCACTTTGCGCGAGCATGACTCATCGCCGTAATTCAATCAGCGCGATAGTGATGTGCACGCTCCCAGCTGATGGTTCTATGTTACGCGACACAACGGGCTGCTCACCCACCTTAGCCAGTAAAACTCGCTGAATCGGTAAAGGCATTCCGTTTATTTTTCTTTCTTTCAACAGCTCCAACTGGCAACTCCCGGCAGCCATTCAAAGCCGCCCTTTACGGCGGAGGTAAACACTTCGCAGCGGCAATACTCTCTCCCGAAACCGGGCCGCCATCGTCCAACAATCGCAACAAACGGCTGTGGGTAGCTGGATGCCAGCGGCACACAGGTCAATATTTATTCGAGCTCCCAGGATTAAAGGGTTTAACGGTTTTCATATTTCAACGCTTCGACCAGGGGGAGGTCACGGTAATGCAAACGCACCGGGCCCGAGGCAACGTTCGGAGCGACAGCGCGACAACAGCGCGACGCCAAAGTGCGCATCCCGTGAGGTCAACGCGGGAAGGTCATTGCGCTGGTGCGGTACGGGTCCAGTTCCAAGGGGAGAAGGGTGTACACAATCAGGATGTCGAATCTGTAATCGAACCGGGGCCAGCCTCACCGCCGGAGGGATTTGCGCAACCGAGCGCCACCGTGCCGGCGTACAATGGATAGAGTTGTTTTAATGAGTTTTACGATCAACGATCGTACCGACCGAGCGCATCCACGCACACATGCATGTTTAAGCGGGCACGCGTTCACTGCACTGCTGCTGTTTGATCTCGGTAATTGATTTCGAGCCCACGCACACGCACACGCCCCGGACGCACCAACACCGACCTAGTAGTCATCGGAGGCCGGAAACCTGGACAGTATCACCGGCACGTAATCGTCGTACTGGGCGATAAAGAAGTTGCCCGCGACCGGACCGGTCAGGCTGTAGCGCCGGGCGAACTCTCGCGTGCTGAACCGTATCCTTGGCGTGCGGTTCCTGTGGAGCGTGAAAGACGGGTTTCGGGTTAGCAGTCGCGCGTCTCCGATCGACCTCGAGAAACGTACTTGCTGGAGGCACGCGGTGCTTCCGCGTAATCGTTCCACGCCTGCTGCCGGAACACGAGGAAGATGTACCGGTGGAAGCCGACGCCCGACCGGGGAAAGATCGGGATGTACTGGAACAGCGTCTCGCCGTTCTGGACGTGCCGGCCGGGGATGTTCCCGACCAGCCAGTGGGCGAACTCGCGGTTCGACGGTTCCGTGCGGCTCGGCGAGTCCGGATCGATCATGACGAGCGTGTAGAGCGCGGTCGGATCGGCGTACCACTCGACCTTCGGCTCCTCGTGCACCGCGGCCGGCGTTAGCTCCTTGCCGGCGTCGACCAGCTTCTTCGCCCGGTACATGACCTTCGCGAACGCGTCCGGCGCCCGGTCGATCAGCACCGGCACGATGTCGTGCTCGGCGAAGAACTGGCCAATGTCGACCTGCATCGGGCGGCCGGCTACAGACGGCAAAGACAACTGGACACGGCCGTGCGATAAGCCGTTCGACAGCGCGGGTTCGACACAGCGACACTATCACCCACGGTCCGCACGATCACGGGTGCGAGGTTAGCCCCGAACTGGTCTAGGCAAACGCGACCGAGAGCGCGCACAGCCGCCACCTCCTATCAGACACGCCAGCCGACCCTAGCAAACAGCATCCGCGTGACGAGCCCGACGAACGGGCGCGGATGAGTGATAACCAACACAATGGCAAACGCGCTGGACACACCGGGGCCCCCGAACGATAGGGAATCATTCAATTGCATTACGTCCATACGTCTTTGAAGTAAGCGCACACACACTTACCTCTCGTGTAGGTATCTCCGATGCACCGCTGGAGACGCACTCAAGTGCACCTTATCAGGCACTTCCGATCGGGCGGATTACTGCGAGCGCATCCGCAACTGGAGCTTGACTTGGGTCACGTTCACGTTCACTCGGTGCGCGCAGCAGACGTCGCTCCTATTTTTAGCATCGAACGGCCACTTCCTTTCGCGCGTAGTGGTGGTAGTCGCCAACTACTCTCTTACTGTTGTTTTGCACTATTCGATCGTGTGAGTAGTAGAAGCAGGTGAAATGTGTGTGCTCTATAGTTCAGAACGCTGCAAGAAATGAGAAAGAATATTGGATATTAGCCAATAATGTTTAAGTAAGGGTTTACATTAAAAAAGAAGAAGGCTTGATGACAATATGTTTTAAAACAGTAGAATGATTTTTAACATAGTTAATTATTCACCAGGATTCAATATTATTCATTTGGAGAACATCTCCGTTCTTTATCTCGTAATACACATAGCTTAGTCATATCTGAAAATATCTTAAATTTTGTATTTTTTAAAGTTTTTTGTCTGTATTTTGTTTTTTTTTTTCTTAGAATAGCTTGTTTGAGGTACGAATCGGGTTAAATACGCCCTTTTATGGTTCTTGTATTTTATAATATTGAAAACGAGTTTTGTGGTAGCATTTGAGCATTGTGATTAAAAACATTCGAGATATTTCTCGAATACCTCAACATAATGTATCATACACGACTCATACTATGGCACCAAACTGAACCGTCCCTTTTTTACTCTATTTGTAATACATTTCAATGAAGTAAGTAGAGCAATTCCACCCACTTCCCACCCACCCGGGCTGCTCAACCCACCATAAACACCACCGCTTTGGCACGCGCAGCCCCCACCCAAAAACCAGTTATCGATTCCACAAGAGGTTAAATTGTTGCCGCGGCCTATCGCCACGCCTCGTAATGGTTCCGCTCTGTCCGCTGCCCGTCAACCGAGCGTCCACCGGTGCGGTGGCACGCTGCCGGGACGAAAAACTTTGCCCGAAAACGAGCCCCTCCGGGATGGACGACAATGTGTCCGACGCGGCAAACTTTCCGTCACATTGTGTCACAGCTGACCAGCCAACAATGACGATTAGCAGCAATGATTCGCACCGCTCCGGCGTCCCAGGCGTTCCGCTTTCCAGCCGGAGTTTACTGGCGCGCTGGCAAATTGTTGCATATTTCCCAAGTGTCCCTTTTTGCGGCGGCAGTTCCCTCTAAAAGTGGCGTTCGTTCCTTTCCGTCGTGCGCACCGTTCACACCGACGTGTGTGCTATGGCGTGTATGCGTTGGAGCAGAGTACTGGAGCGCGCGGTCGGGTGCGGCCGGAAAGAAAAATTATGAAAGCTCCGACAAACCCAGCCTTCGTGCTGCCAAATTCCTCACCAAAACCCCCCCTCGTCCGACACCATGCCGCCGTGGAACAGCGGGCGCCCGGGAATGGCATGTCGACACACAGTACGGAACCCACATCAAAGAGAACTTTCTGCAGATTCCCGGACTCCCGCCTCTCCTGGCGCCGGCTGAGATAAGCCCTCCGGTTGCCTTTTTGGCATACGTCAAACCGGGAGCGGCCCGGTTCGCCAGCCGGTAGGTGGCGGAACCTGCGGAAGACATTTTTGGCAGTGGTACACCCGCAACGGGAACTTCATTAGCAGCAGTATCGTGCGGATGCAGACGAGTGAGTTTTGGCGAGCGACGGTCAACTGCTCCGGATTGGGTCAGTGCGGGGAACATGTGTGCAGACGGCGCTCCATCCGAATTGCTACCGACCGCTATTCAATGTCCCCATATCGTACCTTCGACGACGCGTTTGCCGCACGGTCGCTGGGTGTGTACTGCATTGCACAGCGATTGCCGCATCCGCATGGCGATGGCGGACAACACCACTGCATTATTATTACTGTCATCATCGCAGCGGTGAGTTTATTTTCGTCCGACGTACAACCCGTTGCACCGTCCTGGTCCTGGATACACAATCCGTGCCTAACGTGCCGTAGTGAAGCCTCTATTGTGCTGAACGATACCGAAGGCACGACGCACGGTGCGGGAATGTCGCAAAACGTATGCTGCACCGAAGGAACGCAGAAAAGATAAGACGGTACTACAATGGAAATTCGGACAAGAGATTATCCTTTCAAAATTTGTCTCATTTTCTATGCGTTTGCATAAGAAATAAATTCCACGTTCGGAGATAGCTTCCTCGTTAAATGAGCAACGTGTTCTATTCAAGAGTTTGTCGCTACAATGAGTAACAACACAAGTCACTTGATTGCGCAGATTTATCCCCGGGTAGAAGATGCAATGTTTGTTCTGAGCATGTATATGAATCATTGGATTTAGTGGGGATAGCAGGGTAATCGTTCTTGAGCTGTAATTTTGAAGTTCCACCATAGTGGTATTCAAAAATGTGAGCCTGACTGCTTCAAACTATGATCTATTTTGCTAAAGCATGATCATCTGCATTTGTAAAAACGTTTAAGCTCGGTTACCTTCAATGAACGTGTCCACTAGATCGATTCAACGAAGATATTTGATTTAGAGCAGATTTTGTAACGCTAAACATATGGTTAAAAAAAGATTTATTCTAAACTAAAGTATGAGGTTTCAAGCTACTTTTCAATACACTATCATTAAAAGAACATGAATTTGAACGCTTCAAACGAAGTTTCTCACACATACTTGGGAAAATTTCAAAGGAGAAAATTTGAAATTGACATCCTCCGTTAAAAAGAACTTGTTGAAATTCCAGTATTGGTTCAGCATTGTTATGTTCTGGTCCTATTAGCACTTGAAGAGCACTAATCCACTGCTCTATCAAAGATCTCTTTTCAATGACTATATGCTGTGATCAATAATACTCGAATGAATTGAGTAATATTGGCAAAATTATTACAAAAAAATTATCTCTTTAAAGCATTCAAAATGAGCAGTTTGAGGGGTAGTAATGATGATACGCCAGACATTCTTCATAATGAGGTTGAATGTGTATATGAAATTCAGCTAACTTCAATCTTGTTTTGACTTTTTTCTAACTAAGAGACTCTCAGAAAAGTTTCTTGATAAAAGACTCTTATTACGCAAACTCCACATAGTTTGCCACGGTTACCCTGACATTCACCTTCAGACGGAGCAGTATAACCTACTCGTTAGCATCTCGGGATCGGATGGACACAAATGGTTAGCACCTGCAGATTAATCGAATCTTTCCAAAACGTCAACCTAGCGGACTGCCGAAGTGACTCTCCACGCATCCACTATCGTCGTCCACCAGTGACCGAACGCTCCGATCTCATGCTAATTAGTAGCGTCACCATTTGACACACACATCAAACACGCTCCCCCAACATCAAGCCGGAGTCAGCCGGAGAGGAAATCTGTCCCGGTGTCCACTGTCAAGCACACCGTACACGAATTTAGTCTCACTAGTGGCTCGCTAGCAGGATCACTTTCGATTAGCTTTGAGCGACTGACGTCCTAGTTGCGCACACACACATCTACCCTAAAACTATACGCTTCATTAGAATGTGGTTTTTCCGAATGCATCTTTTGCTTTACGCGCTATACATTAGCCACCCCCTGCCAGTGTTCCCTTGCGCGTTCCCTGGCGTGTTCCCTGGCGTGTTCCCTAGATGCCTTCTGGTTCATATTTCACCGACCGGATGTGTGGCTGTTGTTCCGGTGTTCTACCAAGCGCTACAGCGTGTTCCCTGTTCTCTATGCATATTTATTCATCTGTCTATTTTCGCCCCGTTCCACGACCGTTGGCAGTATCCCGGTGCTTCCCGGGACCGACCGGGCGCAAACGTGCCACCATTCGTTCTCGTCAGTTGAAATGAATTAATTTATTTTATCTATTTCGCTCCACGCCTCCCCCTCCCGGGCTAAACCAGTTCCGTTCTCGGGCGGAAGTGCGGGCAACCCGCCACCTCAAGCTCGATGCTCATCCGCACACGGCGTGAGGAGCAAATCCTGTGTCGCATGTGCCGGCTGCTGCATGTGGCTCCTTCGGCGAAGCATGGCGAACACCCTACCCCCGGTGGGCGAAGGCACCGGGTCCGGGATACAAGGAAATTGTATCAAATCATTACGAGCATACATTTTCCTTCGCCTTCCTTCCAGCGCCCCACACACACACACTGAGACATACACCGCACAATGACGTGGCTTCTGTTTGTTTAATATTAGTTTCACAAAACAAACACCAAGCAAACACACACACACACA
>KB672813.1:4416352-4431060 GCA_000349145.1 Anopheles dirus
GTGTGTGTGTGTGTGTGTGTGTGTGTGTGTGTGTGTAATCAAATAATATCAAAACTATTTCACCTCAACACACACCGACCACATCCGCCGCCACCGCGTTGCCCCCAAAACGGGGGAGTGTGAGTGAGCGAACTAATTCCAGACGGATGATGGTACTTCAATTATGTTGCTGAAACATTTAATTTATGGTACATTCAACTAATGACCTCTCCGATGCTGACTGGCTGGCTGAGGCGCCGTGCGTTCGAGCAGATAGCTGACCGAAAGCATATCCTTTAAAGGTTTGTGCACTGGCCAGTAAGAAAGCAGGAACCTTGCCCTTCCAATCTACGAACCCAATCGGCAGGCGAGCAGGCGAACATGAAATGTTCTAACCTGCCTCATGAAATACCGTACCCGGAAGGAAGCGTGGCAGAAATGGCCCTACCACCCAGTGCCGTGTTTGTTTTGAGTAAATATTTAAATTTATTTCCGACACATTCACACGACCGCATTGACTTTTCGGCTCCGGCTGTCGCTGTTGTGCGCCAATGTCCCGAAACCGGCCCCGCAATTCGGCTAATAAATTCCACACGCTCCGAACGCCGGCGCATAATAAGTTTTGGCAGCGCTCTCCGGGTGAACCTTCGGTGACACGGTCCGGAAAGCCCACATGCTCCGGCGGGGGCCAAACGGTGAAAATTCTAAAGAAACTTTCGTCCCGCACGCAGGTTGCCTTCGATCCGCCCTTGCACGGATGGCTGGGAGACGGCCTTTCTCAGGGCGAAAAAGAACACCTGACTACGCTGGGTCCCGGGACACCCGGTGCGCCGCCCAGAGAAGGGCAAATATTTGACCGAGAAATTTTGCACAATTGCAAACATTCTTACATATTTATGCGTTCCCGGATGGCGGAGGTGCTCACGTCGGGGTCGCTCGGTCGCCCGGTCGCCCGGTGTTGTGTTGTGGCGGGCCGCCGAAGGTGACACCGTCCAGCCGTTCTTCCATGGGCGCCAAGCGGTACGAAATGCGTCCAAACAAACCGAAATCCACACGGACGGACGGACGAACGGTTGATGTTGACTTGTTTCAGTGCTTGCTTGTTTGTAAAGCTTTCGCTCACGCTCGGTGTTATTGTTTCGTGTGAGTTTGTTGTTTGTTTTTTTTTTATTGCTCCTGCTGCTGCTCCGTTGTTTTGTCATCAACTTTTGCAATGATCCATGCCACAGAGGGCTGCACATTTAGCCAGCCTCCACATCATGATGTGATAGCTTTTGTGGGTTCGCAATTATAGGCTTCCAATTGTCGTGTGTGTATGTGGAAACAATCAGGCTTCAAATCATTGTATTTCGTTACTAATATATTCATTTTTTCTAAATTATGGTTCACTTCCAGATCCAGATCGACTTTTAAAATATATCATACCAGATGGATACAGCGTGATGCAACTTCATGAATAATTCTGCATGCATTATATCGCATTTCTTGGTAATAAAGTGATGAAAACTGAGGTATAACTCCATCTCAACACCTGTTAGGAATTATTTCTGTTTCAGAGAAACTTCCAGTGCCTGATTATTAATGTTTTTGGACGAAATAGATTTTAAACAGTATGAAATATATTTTACCAAGCAATTATTAGCCCCCATTTTTCCGACTATACGAAACAAAATGCCAATCCTGTGAAAGGCACACAACGAACAACAGTTTCTGTTCAATGCCCATTTCAAACTGTCCATTACATCTCACTCATGTTGAACATTATTACAATAATCGTAGCCTATGACACTTACATAGTGTTTATGCCCTTGTGGAGTTCCTTTTTGTGGTTTTGTTACTATCTTACTTTAAACAAATTAATTTTATGTTAAAGAAAAATGAAGCCCTTTTTCGATAGCCCTTAGACTGAATTTCTTGATAAATTTTTAATTCTCCTTCATTCCTTCAAATCTTTTTAAATTCCGATGTATTTCAAATGGAACATCATCTAAAATTTGGGCAAAATATCATTTCAAGTCCCTACATCAAATAAATGAGAAAATAAGGTTAATTCATGCATCCCATTACAGCTACATGACTGAGCATTAGTGCATTGATGATAAACATGTACACATTCGCTATCCAACAACAAAGTTCATCAACACTTCGTCCATTCCACACCTGACGGGATAATAAAGCACCGGAAAGCAGACGAAAAGCACGCTGCGATTAAAATACTTCAGTCCTGTTTCGTCCCCGTTACGCCAAAGATGCCAATTTCTCATCCTAACATTCAAATACACCCCTCGCCGTCGCAATCGCTAATGCTGCAACAATGCTCGGCGAGCTGCACGAAGCAGGAAGCATGAATAATTTCCTTCGCCGGCAGCAAAAAGGAAACTAGTGCCGAAGCAGTGCCCACCCGCCCGATCCCCGAGTGCTCATTTATACTAAATGAGCCATTGCCGTTTTTGCCGCCACTGATCCTGTCCCGCGGCAGCGGCAAAAACGTATCCCAACGCGCCGCGCAACGGGCGAAAACGAAATGCTAGTAGCTTTTACACCTCCGCACACCGAGCGCAACAACACCAGGCGCCGGTACCTGCCACCGGAAGCTTCTTATCCGCTGCGGCATGGGCGCTGGGACTTCCTCGAGGCCCACGAATCTCGCCATCCAACCCGAAACACACGACTGCACGAGAGAGCAAATAGTTTATTCATTGCCCCTTTTTTCGGCAGATCTTTAACCAGCTCGTCTCTCCACCAGATCGGGTTGAAGGGAGGGGTGAACGGGTGGAGAGAGTGCGGGGGAGATTTTCTGGGAAAGTGCAGGATAACGTAGCACATGAACTTCTCGCACCGTAGCTCACCAACACCCCCAAAAAACAAAGCTCAAAATTAACGGTGCTAACCCCGACCTAAGCCCTGATGAAGCAAGGGAACTTTTTTGGAGAAAGCTCTTTTTGTCTTGCTTTTATTTTATTCTTCTTCTCTTCGTTCTTCTCAGCGTCCCTGCCACTTCCGCCGGCTGGTAGATTTCTCTATTTTCATTAGCTCATCTGCTCACCGCAAGATAGCGACTGGCGAGCAGGGGGGGTTGCTCGAAGAGCGCCAACCAGCACGCGGTTCCCACAACCCACGGGTGCGCCCCGGTTGTTTGTGTGAGGTTCGGCTCAAGAGATTCCACCACCGGGTCACACCGCGACAGACCAAACACAAGTGGGTGGGAGATTCGGAATGAGTCAATTAATGGAATGACCTGACCTCGGTCGGCTCACCGTGCGAAGAGGGCCCCCATCCCTTTGCGGGCACCTAATTGCGTCGACCCGAAATGGGAGCGACCAGCGCCCGGATCGGCCCGGGAAGGTCTGGCAACGCGACGGCCACACGACAACCTGCCCGACGCTCTATTATCATTCAATTAAGTGAATTGTAAATTTGTGTCGGTGTTTGTGTTCGGGTCGCTGTAAAATCGTCATACTTAGAGCCACGGTCGTTGGCGCGGATAGCGTCCAAGCGCGAACTCCACTGGCGGTCCTGCCGGCCGGCCCTGACAACATGTTCCTGACGCAACTGACCATCAATTTCCTAATTGACCGCCAGACTAGCTTCACGGTTGACTAAACTGCGGAGAAACTGTCCCTGTCTTTATGACAATTGCATTTAATGTCACCGTTCCCGTATGGCATCGCAATCAAGATGTTCTACACTCACCGCTTTGCTTAAGTTGGTTGGAAAACAGCAGCTAGTGCACGAACTCCAAGGTTTAAACGTTCGGTGGCATTTTAAATACAAAAATTTGAAGGAAATTTGATGTTTTTTTTCTAATATTTCGTTCAAATCCCCTAAATAAATGAACTTGCATGAGTAAAATAAAAAAATAGCTACCTTATCCGTCGATATATGGCACTCAATAAACAAGACTACAGTGATACATTATAAAAAGTTAAAAATACATTTTAAAAAAAGTGTAATAGATATATAGGACATCATCCCGTCAATAGATGAAGAAAGAATTGCATGCTAATAAGCAGGGTACCAAAACTTTGTCGATGGATGTTCTAAGACGAATATAAACGAAATTATCCCAAAAATGATATTGACTGCTAGAGATTTTTATTTGTTTATCAAGAATTCATTCGGTTATCCAAAAGGCAACATTTTAAACAATTTTTTCTCTTCTCTCCTTTCTCAACATCATCTCTTTGTTTTGATTTTTTCTTATTATATTATTTTCTCAGTTCAACGCTTTAATATAAACCCTCCAAACGGAATCTACCGTACTAAACCGGCATGAAATCTTCGCTCATAAAATTAGACAAAGCTCACCGGTTTGCAGCGTTCCCATTTCCACCGACGCATCGCGACGAGATGAAATCCACCGTGTAAAAAGTTACAAACAAATAGGTCTTTGACGCAACAGATAAAGACTTTCAAATTCGCCGCCTGCATTCAGCTGATCCGCGGAAAAGAGGCTAAAACTCACGCGACCGAGTGATTGCACAACTTCGGGCGCACCGGGCGGCAGCATCCGGTGCGTGCCGAAGGACCAAAACTCACACACCGTGACCCGCACGCGCGTGTGTGTGTCTAAAGTGGCGCCAGCCTTCGCTGTGCGAGAACGGAATTTATGCGACGCGCGTTCCACCGGCACCCAAACTCAAACAAGACGCGGTGGCAAACTTTTCCATCACACTCCAAGCGCGAGCGCGCGCGCGCGTCATACCGTGAAATCGTGACACAACACAACGGTGTTGTGGTGTCGGAAAAGTGTGAAAAGAAATTCACCCTCGAGCGGTTCGTGCACATAATGCAAATGGTGCTTCATACAAACACACACACACACACGCACACCGACATCAGCAAAAATAAATTCGCGGATTCGGTTGAGCGATATTTTCTTTGAGAGATTTCTTCACAAACGTAAAAGGTCGCTTTGAAGATACGATCCAAGCAACCACAGCAGGTTGCTTAGGCTTCATTACCAATACCAGCGCGTACAGCAGTGTTGCTGTCTTTCACGCCTCTTCTGGGTTTATGTTCACTTTTTGCTCAACTCTCGCGCGAATGTAACGCAAGACAATCCGCTCGCTTTTGATGCACAGCCACGCCATCCGTCAGGTGTGCTTCTCACAACACGTCATCATTCGAAACGCCGCTACCCCGCTCGATAGAGCGCATAAGCTCGCACAAACACACGCAAACGCTTCCCACCGGTCAACACGGCCAACATTCCACCGAGCAAGCCCCGGAGCAACGAAAAGAAACTATCGCATCTTCGCAGTGGTGGAGAGTGGGGCACCATCGCATCCACGCGGCCAATGTCCCAAGATGTCGCTCTCTCACTCGGCGCGTCGCCGTCAGTTTACCGTTACTTGACACCGCGTGCGCTGCTCTCGCGGACAGCCATTGTTTGCGTCGGGGCACCGAGGCATTTGTCCGGCGCTATCGCAATGGGCTAGCCAGCCAGTGGGATCTGTTTCGGCACTGCAGCACTGGATCGAATCGACAGCTTGGAACATCAAACGACCGAACGCCAGCTCATCGAATGATGCAAAAATGCGCTGCAAACGGTTGAGGCACCAGGAATGCTTTCGTTTTGGGGGCAGCGCCACGACCCGGCGTCCAAACGTCAAAAATGTTTGTTGTTTCAAGTGTCTCCCCCAGCAAAGCAGTATCAACACCGGAACGACGTCGGGGTTTCGTTCGTCAAGCGGATAAAGGAATTTAAAACACTTTCCCGCTGTCCCGGGATACGCTAGTCCCGATGCGTCCGATCCTTGTGATGTCTTGTGAGACCGAATGCGGACGACGATTCGACCAATTCGATTCGATGGCTCTTTGATGCGGTGTCGTTCCCGGACGACGGGCGGGATGATCCCGGACGGCGACAATGCGGGCGAAAGCTTCGTTCGACCTCAATCGCACCGAAAAGCCCAAATCGGAACGGGTTTTGATACCGCGTGACCAGAAAAAAAAAGTACGAACGCACACACAAAAATAGAAACGCCACTCGTCATCGTTTCGAGCCCGAGCACCGGCGTGTTCCACATTCGACTGGCTCTTCCAGTAGAATTGAGCCTGACTTTCGAGATGGCCTTTTTTGCGTGTGAGAGCTGATAGATTCCAACAGAACGTAACTTTGTAATTTGGGAACACATTCGGCAGTTTTGTTTGTTTAATCAATTGTGGACCATCAACGTGTTTGTAAGTTTTTGAGCTAGTAGGTATCCCATTTGCATGCATGAAAACTGTTTGAAACAGTACTAGAAACACTCTAATAGCCAGCTTAGGGCCTGTTACATGTAGCAACATTCCATTGTCTTTCAGCTGCTTGTAATAATCCTTATAAATCCTCTTTAACGATGTAAAATGTTGATTCCGCGTACTTCACCGCCATAAGAGTACGTGTAAATATGCAAGCGCCCTTAAAACGTATGTGTAATGATGCCTAGTTTTTTGTGTACATTTTGTTATAATACACGAGAAAATCCAAAACGGGTTGAGTCCTTTGTTACTCGAACATGCGTTCAAAACAGGAACTTTTATACAAACGAAACCGGGACGTTCTAACGATTCCAACGATTTCAACTCGTGCGTGGCCCATATGCTAATTAACGGCCTGGTTGTTCTCTGGTTGAAAAGTAAAAATCGTACCCTCCACACAAAACAACGGTTTGAAAAAGCGGCTGACAGACCGGGACTATTTTCCGAAGCGGGACCTAGCGGTTCGGGTCTGCCGTTGGGTTAGGATTTCCGCAAATACCGCAAACATCATCCGCAACTGCCGCGAAATCTCTCACCACATCTGTTAATTTAGCAAACAATATAATCCAACTTCCACCGCTTCGCCACAGTTGACTGCGCCCGCTGGGCGGGCCCTTTTGGCAGGAGGCAATCGCGCTCCCGCGAACGCAACGAACGATAAGCTTTCATCAGCGGCGAGTTAAGCGATCCCTTTCAACGAGGCGGCCAATCATGCCTTGCTACCCTTCGCACCGGCCTCCCTCAACCCGTTCGGCGCAATCGATTCGGATCGATTTAGCTTTTTGAGGCACGCCACACAATGAGTTAACCACACGCTGACCAATCCCCGTACCAGACCGCAGGCGCTCTACATCACACCCGACGAAACCACCACGTGCGCCACACGAAAACAAGGATCCGCGTGCGGGTGTACATGCGCCGGTCCGGCGATATTCCTCTCGGTTAGCCAAACTCAGAGGCAACTTTTTATGCGTATCGATCGAATGTGGTGTGTGCCTCGCGCGTATTAGCATGTACTTCAATCGTTTGCGGGATCGAAATCGACGAGAACAAATGACAACCGGCTGGAAAAAGGGTGTTATTGCGATATGCTCGCATGCATACAATGTGCAACCAGCAAATATGCAGTTGATGCGAGAGATCTATTAAGGTCTAACTTAATTAAAATAATTCTACTCAACAACTCCCCACTCGAAAGATATAACATACATATTAGATACATTGTATGTATATGTCAGGCTTTGGAAGAGTTCACCTCTTCGCACTAGGATTGTTTCAGTACTATAAAGCAAGTATCTAATAACTGACTTTACTGACGAATCATTCTTTTGATGATGCTTAGTTTTACAGAACAAGTCGCCCGGCTTCTCCAAAGTGTCTATAGTGCCTATTGAACGAAATTGTGGAGAGCAAATGCTCATTGTCAACAAGACTATAGCCATAATATAACTCTCGCTCGGAGTAATGATTACAGAAGGGTTCAACAGTTTAGATCAAATTTTGGAGCACGACCCTCTACTTCAAAGCTCCCATCGGTGATATTGATAGGAGAAAAGCTGAAAAAAAGCATGGAACAAATGTTGATGATGACAAATTTTGGGCAACGAATAGACGGTGTCCCTAGTTTCAGTTTTTGTCTGATTCGTGCAGCCATAAGAGAAAAGTGACACAAACTATCGGAAGAAAGCAATTGTTGTTGTGTGCAAAGGTTATAGAGACTTTGAGCATTCTTTCATTGTTCGTCTTTGAGGAAAAATATCAATGTCTCTTTCGGTTTGTTAGACATTTGAGTTCCAACCTGGTTTATTTAGGAATTATTAATTAGAAAGCACCTGATTGGAATCCGATTTCCGTTAGAACCCCCGCATACTAGATTTGTTTGATACAGCGCTTAGGATCGTTGATCCATAGAACTTATGAGAAACGCATAATGACTATCAACAAAACTATTGTTTACTGCAACTCCAAATTAAACGTTCTTCCCATCGTTGAACCGAACAACGGGCAAGTGCAGTTCAAGCGATCCGCTTTGTTATCCAGAACGCACGGAACAATACCGCCGTCATCACACACGTGCTCACGCATCGGAACTGGCGAGCCGTTCTAGCGTGACTGTCACTATGACACAATTTCACTCTTCACGGAGCATCCACAGACGTTCGTCCTTAGCGTATCCTCGATTGCCTCTCAAGAACATGCCTCCTCGGGGTCGGGCAAACCTTCGCTTCCTCGCAAAGAAAGTGAAATCTCCATCCCGTCCAGGTGGGGTGGGCGGTAGGAACCCGGCTCGGGACGCGTTAGCATGCCACGCTTTTGATGTTGCCTATCAACGGTACATTACATCGTTAGAAGCACTCGAGGCGAAGTGCGCTCGGCTGGAAATATGAGTCCGCTCCTTAAAGCCCGGGCACGGTCGCCAGGCTTGCTGTTGCTTTCTCCAGCATTCTCCTGCAGCCTTTCGCCGGCAGGACCGCCGTCAGCTAATCCACTGCACCGGGTGTAGCGTCCCGAGGACCGGAGTGCGAGTTCCTCGACGTCGCTTGGAGTGCTTTGATTTACGGCTCGTTTATCATTCGACACTGGGGCGCACCGATGCCGCATTTCTTTCGCACAGGTCAACCACGTGGATGTGTAAGGTAAGGCCCGCAGCGAAGCCCGGATGCGAGAGAATGAAAATTTAATTAAATATTTATCCCGCTGCCCGGGGTTTCGTTCGCAATCTTCCCGGGCGCCATTGGCAACATCTTGCCCAGCTCTGGGCACAGGAAATCATCGCCCTCGGGGCAGGAGAGAAACGCACCGAAACCTGCGAGCGGTTCACGCTAATCATTATCCTTCAGCCAGTAGTTGCCCACGCCCGGTGCCCCATCAAACAAGAGGGTCTATGAATAAACGGTCCAGGGCGCAAGGTGTCAAACAGCGGACGTACGGTGTGCGAAAAACTACAACGACTGCGCCATACCGCGCCACCATGCAGCAACGCGCCATAATGTTATGATTCTGCACGCCAGCACGTGCTCGCTCTCGGCTGGTTCATTATTTTCGGCACAATTTGTATTTAAATTAAGCCCAGTACTTCGTTAACTCGCGCCCAGCGAACGAACTCGGAGGAGCTCGGAACGGGATCAAGTGTTCCCATTCGCCCGTTCGCCGAACAGTTTGACCGGTGGTGACATTTTGCGACAAAAGACTCGGCGCTCGGTTGTGTCTCATTTCGTAGTGCTGCGAGTGCTGTTCAGAACATTTTTGTCTTCTATTTTTTGTTCTCAGTTGAGTCTCAGTGGAAGATGGAAAGTTTTATTCCTAACCGTCTGTTGCAGACTACACTCACTTCGAGCAGAGACACAAATATTGTTATGCTTTAGCATTGTAACTCGAAGTGCAACTGGAGCACAAGTGCACTTTGCAATTCGTAGTACATCTTGTGAGTGCGCGTTTCTTTTTTTGTTTCCGTTCCCGTCAAGTGTCTTCTCTTTCCGCAAGTTTTTCTGCGCTGACTCAACATAATTGTGCCAACCGCCCGGCGAATAAGTCGAAATGTTTAAATTCTGTAAACTTTCTCCACTTGGTTGAAGTGGATTATACCGCACTCGGTGCACTAAGCCGCACGTTGTTATATTGCCAAAACAATCGGATTACTCTCCAGCGTTGCAGTTTCACTTCACGTGGAAAAACGGTGCCCCTCAGCAGTACTTATGGCTCCATACGTCGGTTTTTGTTACGCTGCACAATCTAGTAAACATTGCGAAGTTGCGAAGATGGTCCGGGTTGTCATGGCGAAAAGCATAGGCACATGCCAGCAGGCGGAAATGGCGAGAAAGTGCGATATCCTGTAGCAGGAAATGATGCGGCCGAACCGGAGCGGCCTAAGGGAGTATTCCAAGAATTGCGACCCGTTGCAATCACGCAGAATGTGCCGACGGGATGGTACCGGGAAAAGAAATCCAAAATATTAATGCGTTTCTCGGTTGCGGTAGAAACAGAAAAAGGCAAGCTCGTTTGTGGTGGTGGAATGCGATAAAAAACAAGCACAGCTGAGCACAAAATTCTCTGCCCAACGGCCCAACTTTTGACGCCCGGGTCAAGTGAGCGCAATTGAATCCAAGGCGGCAGCGGAGATGCCTCCGATGTGAGACTAGCTGGCCGGAAGCCACCTTCGGGGCGGTAGGGTCCATTATAAATATCATCAATTTTCCTCCGGTTCCCGAAATCCACCGCCAAAACCAATGTCATCCTGTCCGGGCGAACAAAATGGACACTTGCTTGCGGGTTTTGGCACCGATTTGCAGTACAATGAAGGTCTGCCCGATGAGGCCGTAAGATTTACCGCCGGCCGTCAGTGGGCACAGCGATGCGAAAGCATTATGCAAAACGGGTGTCGCTCGTGGCGCCCGGGAATGGGGAGGACAGCGGCTTAAGGGAGAAGCTGCCGGAATCTAGACCACAAATAAATCATGTCACACTGAATATCGCCCTGAGATAGCAGGGAGGCACGTTGATCGCGCAACAACTTGTTACTGCGTAAGCTTTTGCCGGTTCGGGTTTCTGTACATTGCTGGAACACAATGGCGCTACATCCGTAGGATCGGGGCAATCCATTATTAGTGAGGCATTGTTCTTCCGTTATTATATTAAATTTAATCAGTTGCTCGTTTGTGCTGCTGATGGGAGGATTTGAAAATTAATTTTGATTTTTTGTTGTACATCCAAAGCGGAGTTTAATCACCAAAAACTGCCTCCATTTATGTCTTCTGTCATTCCAGGTTCTGCTAGTAGAACGTTCTAGTTTGAGAATGTTATCAACAACTCGCCATTTATCAGCAACTAGATGCGAAACCGTAACTCAAAACAAACGAAACCAAAGAACGAGATGCCGGCTCTTATCATGTTTGTTTACTGCGAAAAAAACACATCAAAATTGTGTTGCTTATCAATAGCAAAAGAGTTGTCCTCAAACTCAAACGACCTCACTTGCTAACGGTTGGCTGGACAATCTGAAGCACAGTTTTAGAAAAGTGGATGATTTAGTCTAGCCTTCAATGTCAGATTGTGATGGTTGCCGATTTGATGAAACTAAGCGTAAACAGGTAGTACACCAAGTTTTCGTCAAAACTCGGCTGATAAAGTAGACTAATCAGACAAATGCTCTAAATCTCACTGATATCCATAAAGGTAGTATAGCTAGTTCATACTTTCAAAAACTTCCTGAACCGCCAATGGGAACTACTTTGGGAAGTTGGCAGTAGGAGTGATTGTTTTGAACTTTGATACTGTAATTTTGGAAGTTTAAATACGGTCTTCTTGAAGAAAGGATCCCTTCATTATTAGAACTTGAACTTCATTATTAGAACTTGTACTTGAATATAGATGGATTTAATGCATGGATAATGCTGTACTTCATACCAGCAAAAACACTGAGTCGCCTATTTCCAAGGTTTCAAGCCTTATTAGTAGTATACCAAACAGAGTTTTGGAAGAAGAATTAACGGATCTATATAAACTGGAATGTGCTTTATAATGTTATAATATAATGTTAAAAAAAAAGAAGTTACTTTTCGTGTGAAATCATGAGTATGAGAATGAAGGTTTGTTGGATTTAATGCACAGTATTATTTAATGCACATTGTTTCAGTTTAACGAATCAGTTCAATTCTCTTGTTAAGCTTAAAATAGCTGTTGATAAACCATATCCATAAAAGTCTTAATAATGCTTCAGTGTATGGTTACTGTAAGGATAAAAATCGTTTCGATATTTCGACCCTAGAGTCCATAGAAGCATTAATAACAGCGCTCTAATAATACGCTTCGTTAGCATTGGCCACTTTTGAGCTAGATAGCATCCCACTTGATACCAAAGAAAACTCGCTTCATGGAGCACCAAAAAAAATCAAAAGCAATTTTAATAACACCCAGTCATCCTATGCACCCTAAGCTTCCTTGGCTACCGAATCCACTATGCCTGCATGTGCCGCTTAGCCGATATGCGACCTCCTAAGCCATTCTACCAACATTCCCAATCTCTTCAACCGAGAGAGAGAGAGACAGAGAGAGAGAGAGAGAGAGAGATGGAGAGAAAGAGAGTGGGAAAAAGAAAAGAAAGCGATTCCGAAAACGCATTCTCTGCACCGAGCTGGAAAAGTGAGATGTTTAGTTTATTGTGCAGCGGAAATTAAATTTCATCCACCATTCAAATAGCCCCGGAAGCGATTTGTGCGAAACGAAAGAATCGCACTTGCCGGCCGCCGTCACTGGCGCTGGAGATGAATGTACAGCGCACGGAAGAACTCCGTGTCCTCGTCTTTATTTTCTGAGCCGGCGCACCGTCTGGAGGCACGGGGCGTACGTTGGTAAATTTTAAGAAATTAATTTCATTCTCCTACGCCCGGCCGGTATCCGCGGCTGGCAGCGATACGTATCCGCGGGATAATGCCTTTCCACGGGGACGTTGCATTGCATTGCGCGATTGTTTAGTCAGCAGCGCGGGTGCGCGCGCTCGCCTTCGAAACAGATTGTGCAGTACGTTCTGCATATACGCCCCGCTGCAGATGCAGAACGGTGCGGTCCTTTTCTTTCTGATCTTAATTTTGCGACAAAGATAAACACGGTACGTTCAACACTGCTGAAACACGGTGGAACTCTAGTTCCGGGAAGTTCCTGCACGCCCCAAAGTGGCTGCACGTCGTCTTCGTCGTGTACAAGCGAAATGGGTTGTGTATGTGTGCGTTTAAAGTTCTGTGTAAATAAGATCCCAACAGACAGACTGTTTCATCTGTCATCAAACTCAGCTCAGCAGGGAATGAGAGCTTATGATAAATACAAACTTTTCCATGAGCAAAATGCAATACTTCAAACGCTTGCGTAATGCCTCCAACACCATCGCTTGCATCGTTAACCTTCACGCAGACGGTAACAGACGGAAACGGTACATTGTAGTGCCGTCGTAACAGCGCGCGACGTTTTCCATTTCCCACCATTACAATGCACCGCAAACCGACCTTTTCCGAACCGTGTCAAAACACTGTTTCAACCACCAACGCCCGCCAGCCAGCTGACTGCTGCTGGTGATCGTTTTCTTTCTTACTTTTTTGGTGTACACACATACACTCCCCAGTTGGTACTTTTCTGCGCCAGCACCAGCTCGTGGGGGGTGGAATGTGCCAAAAACAAAACCATACAATCAACACCCGTTTTTTGCGTGTTTTTTTTTTCAAACCGTGCCCATCACCCTTGGAACGTTTGCGCTACGAAAAGCTCTGGAAAATTATCTCACCCACTGGACCCAAGCCTATGTGGGGCTTTTTCGTCTGTAATGTACAGCTGCTGCAATCGGCTCCCCGCAGTGGAAACCGGTACCCGGGCATTCCGGTTTGTTGCTGGGACGATGTGGAACGAAATGGAAAACGAAACGCAGGAATCTTCCATTCGCCATCGGGGCTGTTTCATTGACAGCTGCAGTGGGGCAACAACTTTGTGGACGCAAGACGCAACTCGTCACCCGGTTCGATGCTTCCACAGCTGGAACTGGGTCACCGATGGGTGCGATACACCTGTTCCAGGTACGCATTCCAGTTGTTTCCGAATGGATTAAACGTGTCTGCGTGCGCACGCACACAAACACACGCGCGCTAAAATGGAACCTGATAATCTCGATCTCGGATGCGTGCTTTCGATCGCCAACGAGACAAACAATCGATGGAGCTTACCGTCATTCCATTTATTCCATTGGGACGATTCCATTCTTGTCACTTTTTTACACATCCACAATAAATGCCGCAGCAATGCGGTTTGTGTGCGGGAAAGCGCATCAGTGCATACAGCTTTGTGCAACGACAAAGCCTACTCAGTATGCTTCAAAGCAGCTTTGGGGGGAGAAAATAAATTTATCAAAACAACATCAACAATCGCTGCCGTTGCCACGCAACGCCCATTTGCTCGCCGCAAACCCGTGTGCAGATTAATCTATTCGTGGCCGTAGGTGTGTGTGTGTGTGTGTGTGTGTGTGTGTGTGTGTGTGTGTGTGTGTGTGTGTGTGTGTGGCCGTGGTGGAAACAATTGTTTTCCCCATCGGTCAAATGGCTGCATCCCAAAAACAGCAGCTCCTTTCCGGCGCTGAGCGAGAAACGAGATCCTCCTCCAAAACGTGGCAGGGCCGGGCACACACATTCGTTCGCATTCTCGGTACCACATCCGGACGCAGGTCGGAAAATCCAATTCGACATTCCGAAAATCGTTCGAATCCGTTCGGTTCCGGGGGCTAACAGAGCGGAAGCGGCAACGGAAGCGACCCGATCCGATTTTTTTTTCTTAAGCTCCCTCTCTCTCTCTCTCTCTCTCTCTCTCTCTCTATCTCCCTCGCTCTCTCTCGTTCCTTTCTTTTTACGGCTGCACATTCCGTGAGCGGGTGAAAAACACTTTAAGCGGCAAGCCTATCCTAACAACCCGGGGTATCCCGGGATCCGGTCACCCCCGTCCTTGGCCGCCCG
>KB672813.1:4431414-4452356 GCA_000349145.1 Anopheles dirus
TCGTTCGATCCACCCACCCGGTCCGGTTCGATGCTCCGGGAAACATTTCGGAGCTGACATTTAAATCTACGCCCCTGCCTCTACGCCGGTTTTGGCAACATTGTTCGGGATTGTTCCGTGATGTACGGGGCAGAAGAATTTGCAAACGTTGGAAGGAACTGGTGTGTAGTTATTGTTCCGAATCCGGCCTGTTTGTCTTGCCGTAAGATGGATTTGTATTTGTTTATATTTGCAATAATAATTACCGGATTGCAGACTAGCCCGGTTTCGTCTGAAAATTGTGCGTCCCGGCTACGGGCAAAGTCGGTGCTTCAGTTGAAGCTACGGTGACCTTGTTTAAAGATACGGCCAAGGATCAAGATCTTTCGGGGGTTTTGGGAAGCAAACTTAACTCCTGTTGTTTTTAAAGACGTAATAATTCGTGAAAATTTGGAGAATTCTAATTACAATCTGCAGCTTGAAGTTAAATCGCCTGGAAGACAATCTCCATATCAAATGCTTTCGTTCGTGGACTTAATAACTGTTGTAGCTCTAAGTCTGCAGCCAATTCTTGGTTATCATGACTTTTATACTGCCTCCACTGATTAAGGATATCAGCCGCTCAACACTTTTAAGATGTTTGAACGCTTTCGATTCCAAGATTTGAAGTTTTGTAGTGTTTGAATTTACCATACGAGGTACTGCATTATAGTTTCAAATATACTCATCTTCAAAGCTTCCACGAAACATAGAAAAAAATCGCGAATATCTCGTGGTGCTCGTGAGACCGAATATACATATACTGAAATTCTTTCGAAATTTGTATTTTCCTCTCGGTACAGGTAAGTTATTGAGAACTCATAAATAAACACAATTTCGTTCCAGAAGCTCAATTTTACCTCAAATGACGTTCTCGGTTGCTCAGGGTTAACTAGGGCTTTCAGTATATCATCCGCGAGCTTCCACCGAGAAACAGTTTCACCGAATTCGATCCATTTGTTCGTTATATCGCAGGAGCTCGCAGGACAAACAGCATCAACCCCACAATTCGCACGCAGTGCGACGCGCGATACAAAGCAGAACCATTCCAGCGACCACATAATGAAGAAGGACGCATCTCCACGGTAACGTACCTTTCTGGATTCCGAAGTATCCCCCCACCGGGAGCACTGGCTGAAATCGGATACCGCTGCTTCGGCCACGGTATCACTACTCCCGGTCGGGATACGCGCTGTTGCTGAAACGATTCCTCCCCCAAAGGCATTGGTCACTCGTGGCACCGTGAATAAATTTAGCCTCGGGCTGGCCAAGACGAGCCTTCAGCGTGGCTGTGTGTGTGTTGCCGAGAATTCCCGCTTCCAGAACAGCCAAACCGGAACCAGAAGAACCACGGCCAAACGTTGAAATGTTTTCTATTTATACGATTCCGTTCCGTATTTTTGCTTCCATCTCCTCTTATCGTCGTTCATCCTTCCCGCCCCGGTGGTTCGTGTTCTTACGGACACGAGTTGCGGACAGTTGCGGCCCCGGTCCGTAGCCCGTTGGGTCCACCGGGAAGGGTCCCATAATTTCCCTAATTTGAATGGGCATAATGATACCGTTTATTATCTGTGCGCACCGATCGGCCCCGGACGGACGGACCGCTTCCGGGTGATTGCCCTCGGGCCGGAGTCTAACGAACCGCCGGACCGATCCCGGGTTAGGAGTTGATTCGCTCCAAACGGTCAGGGAGCCCCACTCTCCAACATCACCAGAAGCATCCGGACAAGTGTGTATCGGAGTAGCGTTTTTTTTCGCAAACCCACATATCCTATGCAAATCTCGGGTAAAAAATCCCCCCCCAGAAAGTGATCTTTTGGCTCACGCCCATGATATATTTCCTCACATGTTGAGCTACACACGCTCCTTACGCCGCGCAGAATCCTTTCCCGTTGCCGTTCTGCCGATTGAGACCGATGTCGATGCACGGCACGGGCGATGTGTTCGTGCTTTGGGCGCTGGCGGAAGAAGAGAAATAAATTCGGTTCAACATATGATTTGTGAGCAATCATAAATACGAAGAGGAATCCCAATTTGTCGGCTTCCAAACCCCCGGCTCCCGTTTAAGCGTCTTATTGATACCGGAGGCAGCCCGTCGCCGGTCGGGATACATTCACCGCCGGCAATCGTGATACGGGAACGAGAGAAACAATACCGCCTTAAGGAGGGGATTTAAGGATTTGAGTAGCGCTTAAGGCTGCGAACGAACGGGCGCCACCCACCCCACCATTTGAGAGCACTATGGGGACGAATTATCGTTGTGAATTTATGATACAACCGATTGCGAAACCCTTTTGCCACCGCCTCATTTGCAATTGGTTTTCAGCGAAAGGGAATGTTTTGTTTGTGTTGTGTGGGTGGTGGGTTGCTGCTACTCAGCGGAGGTTTATTCGGATTCGGAGTGCAGGAGAAAGAGGGGGGAAAGGGCGCGCCCGGGAGAGTCGTATGTAAAAACAGGATATGATTCATTTGCACCGTGGCTTTCCGAGCTATCTCCTATTCAATGGAAAATACTTTCCGGTCCGATAGTTTTGCGCCGTGAGTGCTTCAGCGGGCGAGACATGAGTGGTTATTAGTAGTTTTCAATTTTTGCGGTGAACGTTGCTTGGAAACGTTTGAGAATTCGCCATGAGAGGTTTCAACCGTATTCGTTTTCATCTAGCTTATACATCCAATTTTGTCGGTGATATGTTCATTTTATCCAATGATTTTCCTGTTAGCTGTGACATACTTTGTAGTGTATAAGTTATACAGGAGAGCTGCTCTTCAGCTCGTTTGGTTCTCGTATAAAATTCGAATAATATTCAGTCCCATCTAATATTAGAAAATTGCCTTACCTCTAACTATCTGTCTATTACATTGACTCGTTTATAAACAAGAGGCCAAACCTCGTACGGTTTCTTAACATAACTCCTTTTAACGATATGTTTGCTCGCATTTATATCCACAAACTTATTTATAAACACAAACTTATTGCTTTTCAAAAGAATAATTTTTATTTTAATATGCTATGTTTTCTTTAGATAAGCTGTGACTGACAGACAAAAAAAAGAACATTTATCTATATTCATGTTTTGTTTTGATCAATGTTTGAGTATGTTTTAGTTCATTCTTTAATCATTTCAGACTTTAATCATTTCTCACACTCATCATTTCTACACATGCGCCGATATTTCTCGTTAGCTACAAAGGGGTACGAATGATTCGTTTTTAGTTCTCTTATTTAGTAAATCACCTTACGATAATAGAAAAATATTGAGATACCTTCATTGGGTCGAGGTTTAGTTGGCAACCAAAGCAACAAGGTGTCTAAAATATTATTTCAAGTAGAACAAACAAGCATGCTTCCCTTATTTATCTTGGACATGTTTTGAAATATTTCATTTGTACTCTACTTAAATCATGATAACACTAATTACATTCGATGAGAGCATTTGCTTAAATACACCTCCTTTGGAATGCTCAGAAAATAGTAATAACCAAAAGAAATTAAACCCAACACTGCTTCCGTCTGCCAACAGCAGCCCAGCTCAGGCCATCGTCTCCTAGCAACCATCTCTGCCCAGCCCAGCCCAGCGGTGCATTCATTTCAAACCAAAAGTTCAGCAATGCAACGGTGCTGAAAATTGTATTTACTCGTCCCAAGCGCCAGTAGTTCTCGCTCGCTTTCCGTTTTTTTCTTTTTGTTCGCATATCAATTTCCGCCTGCAAGCACCCGTGCCCAAGCGTGGAACAAGTGGAAACAAGTGTTCGCCCTGTCCGCTAGGCTACTAACTCCCACCCAGGCAGCTTCGCGTGGAAATCACGGCCGACTGCGAACTGGTGGCTGCGTCTTCTCCGCAGCAAAGCACTGATGCACTTGTCGCCACTGCCACCGGCTGGCTGGCTGGCTGGCTGGCTGGCTGGAAATCGCGTGAAACATATCGCTACAATAAATTCGGATTGTAATTCAGACGGAGCTTTCGGACAGGCAAAACCCGACCGGGAGCGCCTGCCAGCGAGCGTACTGTGCGGTAGGATGGGTGCCGCGCTCGACTGCACCGATTGTAGTGCTTTTACTCGCCCGCACACTCGTTCGCACAGCATCCCGGGTCTCGGCCTTCCGTTCTCGGTTGTGGCGCCACAAACACTCCCCACGGGGTTTGGCTGCTCCCGCACGGGCGGGATCTGATTCGGCAAGCAACAGACCCGTGAAACCCGCGTGCGGCGTGCGCGTTTTTCGTTCGTTCCACACGCCAAGAAGCTACATTTCTTTCGGCGTCTGCACTTTGAACCATCCAGCAAGCAAACCGTTCTGCCGTCCGCCGTGTTTGCCACGCGTTTGTGAAACCAACATCGTTAAGAACAAAGGCCAACATCAACCGAAAGGAAAGAGAAAGAAAACGGGGACACTCGGAACAGTGCAGCACGAACAATTGTTGCACTAACTATCGCCACACCCAGACCCAGTGGAAAAACGCATCGATTTTTCTTTATGAACTCCCCGGCACGGAATGACTAATGTGCATTCTTTCGACGCACAGCACAAAAAAAGCACAAACACACAAGAACAGTTCGAGCAGTTTGGAAAAGCGCTTTTCCAACCGGGGGCCGACACGGCGCTTCAACCATCACGCGCAACCAATCGCAAATGCAGCTGCGTGCGATGCGACACATTTCGCACAAAAACCGCCCATCAGCATCACGACGACGATGGACAGCTTTCTTAACGAGTTTGGCCATCAACGGAGCCGAGGCCAGGTCTGGGTGGCAGCTCAATCAAAATGTAAATCAGTTTGATCTGCCACCACTCGGTCGCACTCGTCACAAAAAGCTCTGTTCATTAGGACGGCTCGTTTCGATGGCGTACAATGGCGGACAGCAATTAACAGGGAACCGGCAGCGTGTGCGTATGCGCGCCTATTGCCGTATTTTTTTTTTTTTGATGAAAAAGTTTAATCCGGCAAATTTCGAAGACGAACCGCTTTCATTTCCTCCGTGTCGGATAATTTATACTCCGTTTCCGGTATTGAAAGTTTGCGTTTTGTCAAACCGCACGCCTCGCGCTCGGATGATACCGCCGGGAGCGGGGAGAAAGTTACACCGGCGAGTATTTCGTTCGTCAAACGCGACAGAACCGACATTAGCCGGAATCAAAGACCGCGCCGCGAGCGAACTAAACGACTCCTGGCTCTGGTCCCGCCCTGCGGTGCGCCGTTTACGCCGTTCGGAATGCGAAAGGACCGTTCTGGTTCATCTTAAAACCGCCTCACCACCGCCGCCCCCCCAGTGGGGGCCGTGGAAGCAGCATCCCAATCTCGGGCGTATGTAACACGCCCGGGCGGAGACGAAAAGTTTTCCACTTGAATATGAAATCAGCTTCCCAGTGAATGAATTTCAAATTGGGTGCCGGGCGGACTTTGTTTGCCAACGGCACGGCGGTGGGGTGGTGGGGTTAGGGTGGAAACTTTCAATTTTCTTCTCCAGAAGTCCTCCCACGCTTCCATCCCCGGATGGGCAATCAGGGCCGGAATTGTTTGCAATGGTTATTTAAGCTGCGGTTTCGGGGACAGTGTCTAATTCTATTCCAGCCATCAGAGCAGGCGTGGGAACGGCAGTCGCCCCAGCGACTAGGAGGGCGGCTAGTGGAGTGAGTCGTACTTACCTTTTAATGCTGATACAATTCCATCCGGCCCACCCGGATCCTCTCGCCCAGAAGCCTGTGAGCCTCTCGTTGCGCAGCAGAACTGCACCCAAAACTAGGCTGCGTTCCTCTCTACCTGGCACCGTTTTTTTTTCTCAGTGTCACACTGGAGAGGAGAAAAAGAAACGACGACGCTTTTGTCTTAACCTTCTTGTTCACACTTCAGCCGCCGTGGAAGAGCGGAACCTTTCATTTGGGCACGGCACGAATGCGGCCGCTGTGTTGGTGTTCGCTCTCGCATCCGACCTTCCGCAGGGTAAATGGGGCCTTTGGTCGTAGGCCTTTGAGGGGTGAGAACTTTCAAAGCAAAACACAAACTTTCAACGATCGTTCTTGAGCCCGACTGGGTTGTAAAAGAGGTGGTAAGTGTTTTTTTTTTATTGCAACCAGTACAAGATGGCTGTCTGACTCTTTTACGCTAATGTAGCATTGTTTGGAATCATAACATGAGCTAACTAAGTAGATAAATTATGAATTATTATTAATAAAGTAAATAATAAAGAACGTTCGAATATGTAAGGTGCAAGAAAAAGGTAAACAAATTCTAACAGTAAGCTTAATCCAATCATTCCCATGTGCTAATTTTAGTGCGAACAGAAAATGGACAAACTACCTCCCCATTAGCCCAAATTCCAATGCCTCAGCGAAATGGGGAATGAAAGAAGAGATAGAAGACCAGAAAAAAACGCCACGAAAGGTTGGGCCCTCTCGCTGCGACCGACTTGCTGGCCCCTTTTACAGACTCCAGAAAAGAAACTAGCGATCGTACCAACACAACTCCACACTCGCGCGCGCGCGCGCACACACACACGCAAACACTTCGCGTACTCCAATCCAGACGCACGCTACCCAAACGACACACTAGAAGGGAGACCCTCTGGTGGAGGTCTGGTTGGAACGGGCAAGAAAAACAACAACCCCGGAATGGAAAACAAACGCTCGGGTCGTGGTAAAATGACTCCATTTTCTTTGGACTGGTACCCGCACCCGACAAACACTGCTTACTCTCACTCCCAAACACTTCGATCGATCGATCGGACACTTTTAAGGCTTTTCTTAACGGGGGTGATTTTTCTCGCCTTCACAGCATCAGCAACATGCCTCCCACCGAGCTCCCAGCCAGCACGTACACACACAGACAAACACGCTCAACCCACTTCGGTTGACGATGCCACGATGACGGGAGTTGCCACGGACGGATCCGGACAGTAATTTCCATCGATCACGGCTCAACCCCGCTCACACGAATGGTCGCGTTGATCTTCACAACATACACACGCATCACGGCACAGCACACACAGCCACAGCACAAATTGCTCTAAACTGCACCTGACCTTTTGCCGACCCAGCACTACGCATCTGCACTTTAACAAATTTAGACGATCAAATAATTGGCCACGGACACGAGAGGCCACGATCAACGCCCGTTGAAACAAACGCAACGTGCGAAAACTCTTTCCCCCGGTGCGGTGGATGGGGGCGTGAAATTGGGAGGTTTATTGAACTTTTTTAAATCATTTCATTTTCTTCCTTCCTTCCGTCCTTCGGGGCAAGATTTCGCCCGGACGGGTGCTCTTTCTCTTTCGCTTTTGCCTATGTCACACGCAGTGAAACGCGGCGTTTCTTGATCACACTGTTTGTGTACGTTTCGCTCCCTCCAGAAACCCCACTTGATCTTCATGCACAGCCTACCATGAACACACACACGTGCAAAAAAAGCACTCCGAATTCCGGTTCTCCAGTGCCGACCACGCACCCGCATGCACTCGCGCACTCAGCGTCGGTTCGCGGCGAACCTCAAAATGAGTCTGTCGCGATCAGCGATCTACTCCGGCGAACCCCGGGCTTCCAAACGGCTGCTGGCGGCTGTTGTCGGTGTTGGTGCCACCGCGCGCGCAAGGGAACTTGTTTGGCAACTTTTCTCCACCGCGACACGCCGCTGGAACGGTGTATGTTATTTTTTTACTTTACTCTCTGTCGTTCGTTTCTTTTTTCTTTCTTCTACATTCATTGCTCGGTGTGTTTCTTCGGTGGTAGCGATCACGCTAGCTCTCGCTCACGCGACGCGATGCTGGTGCCTGCTGGAGAACATGCACCAACACCACAGTCACATGTGCCATGTACCACCATCCACCGGGAGGGGTGGGATGGAGGCAGGTGCCGTGCCGTACGACGATGAAAACGGAAAATGGTTACGAAAGAGAGACACAGCATAAGAAACAACCCAACGCCGGCTCGCCAGCGGAAGGTGAGTGGTGGTGTTGGCTTATGCTTAATGAGAGTGATGGAGAGATCGAGAGCGAATGAGCGAGATGGAAACAGGCAGCTACGAAGCAGCAAGCAGCATAAAAACCTGAGCATAAAGCATACCACAAACACACCGAACCGGGGTGAAGATCACCCTCACGTACACACACTTGCTTCGGGGCAGTCTAGAACCAGCAGATCAGCTGTTTCAGTCTGATCTAGCGCAGGGGTAGTCAACTGCACCGTACACATTTGATGGATTGTTTCTTCTTCTGCTATTGCTATCTAAGATACAATTTGTAGATTCCATTAGAAATCAATTAAATAGATCTTTCGATAGGTAACAAAAATTTAACTCAGTTTAATCCAAGTTGGTAACTATTTTAGTTGTTTTTAACTGTAAACTGTCATGAATTTCTGATTCTACTGCATAAAGAGCTACGAATTTCAACATGGCAATATAATGAAAAATAATTTCGCAAATCATAGTAAAATAAAAGTGTTTCAAATAGTAGCAAAACATCAAAAATATGTATCTGAATCAAAAATAAGATGCATACAATAAAGACAAAAGCTTACAATAACAGAAAGATGCTAAAGAAACATATGCATTTGAAAATTAAGTATATAAGCGAAACAACAAAACGTCTAATTAACAACAAAAATCACATCCCATAAAGAAAGAAACCACTAATGCTCAAATTGAACAAAGCAAACCTATCCTGTTTCATAGATCGAAATTTGAGCAACAGCCATGACAAGACGGCTGAGCAGAATCACTTGTTAGTTGAGATATTAAGCTAATAAAGTAGTACGAACGAAGCGTAATAACAATCCTTCCGAAATGAGCCTGTACACGCCACCTTTGATGGCCCTCCTTCTCTCTCTCTCTTTCTCTCTTTCTTCCACTCTTCCTTCCATCATTGTGAGAAAAATTCCATTTTCTTTGAAGACGCTAACGCTCGCCCAGCATTCACCTTATTTTAGCAACCCCGGTCCGGCACCGGGTAGAGATTCAATTACGCCATAAAAACCGGCGCAAAAACAGCGTAACAAAAGCAGCATTAAAGGCACGCAAACGGAACGAGTAATGGCCAACCTTTGCCATTCGACAAGGCGCATGAACGGCGAAAGAAAATTAATTTACTTTATCAAGTCAAACGACAGCGAATAGGTCCTAATTCATTCGAAGGGTCTGCTGTCTTGCTCGGCGGGGCCCACGCGCATCCCCGCGCTCACGCGAACCGATGGGAGGTCGTGGGGTTTGTATTTTTGTCTTTAGATGCCTGACCTGACCCGGCAACCCGAGACCCCCACCCCGGACGGGGACGGGCGAAAGTTCCACCCT
The DNA here is from genome assembly GCA_000349145.1 of Anopheles dirus. Lineage (NCBI taxonomy): Eukaryota > Metazoa > Arthropoda > Insecta > Diptera > Culicidae > Anopheles > Anopheles dirus. The sequence continues at coordinate 4,440,711 of KB672813.1, forward strand.
TCCTTCCAGTCCAGATGACGATCAAGATATCAAAAGGAAGGCAACACCGCTCTAAAGCACACCGTCATGCTGTCCTGGCATATGGTTCCGGGACGGGCCTAGTGCCCTGATCCGAACGGCGCAAGGCCCTGTCTGTTTCCTTTCTCATAATGATTTTCGTTATTTTGTGCGTTCTGTGCAGTGTGTGTGTGTGTGTGTGTTTCTGTTTTTTTCTCTCTTCTTCCCCGCGCGAAAAATAGATTTCCACTTCATTTAGTATGATTAATGAGGATATACCCCCGTCGGTCGGTCGGGTCGACCGCGGTTGGGTCGCAATTTCGGTGTGCCTTTTGTAAGGTCACTCCATAGCCGGTACACTGTCTTACGACCGGCCTGGATCGTACAAAATTAACATTTTATGCAAGACAAAAAAAAACCCTAACATATACATAAACACAGAGACCGAACACAAATGAATGATAAGAGGTGGCTTTAAAATTAAATAAATTGAATCATTGAAGATACTGTACTCAATTGACCTCAAAAGGATCGTGTCATTTGTGGGCTGAATGTTGGAAAATCTTCGAAAATTGCAAAGTTTCCCAATGTGCCTAAATCAGCCGCCAAAATGGTCGCGTTTGGTAGGAATAAAAATAGCCCCAGTTCTGGTAGTAATGTAATGTAGTGTGGTAGTGTAAAAAAGAACATTTTGTTAAAATTACTTAATGGTAAGTATTAATGAGTATTGGTATAAGTAATTAGTATTGATGTTGTTCGTCTTTATGCAATAACCTATGTCAGACTTTTCTTGACTTGACTAGGTGACATTGATAAATTATGTTACGATTGTATGGCAAAAATGAGTTATTTCAAGCTTCCAAACCCAGGATGAAGAGGGTTTGAAATTCATCATTTCAGCATTACCTAGTAGGGGAACGCAGTTGTGCCCTTACCATAGGAGCCAATCCCTCATACGGGAGAACACTAGCGATTTGAACCTATACGGCACTACACTCCCAGACTTTACGACCTCCCCAAAGTTGATTACTTCACTTGCCTAATAATTTGAAAGGCGAGAAGAAATCGCCCAAGAAAGCCTGGAGATATCATTGTACTTTCTATCTCTGGAAACAGAACTTCCCGAAAGTTGTCTTGAAAATCATAAAAAGGTATCAAATTGACATAATCACAAGTAAATATGCTAATAACTGCCGTAACTACATTAAAATGATCCGGTGGAGTAACAAAACGCTTCGTCAGGCAGTGCGGAAACGGTTACGTTCATTTCGGAGCATAACTTGCAAATATTTCGCACCTACCTTCCAAGCTACCTACCTGGGACCCATTTCGCAACGACGCTGCGTTTAATCTGTACAAGGGTTGCCAGTGCGTCGTTAAATTAGAACTACTTGACGGCGCTTAACGATGTGCAGATTTCCATTTCTCTCCAGAGTGGCACCATTAGCGTAGCTTTGTCTGATTTATTGCTCCACCCGGCTGGAGCCGCCCAGCGCCCCCAATCCCAGAACGATATGAACCCTGCCCCACCCCTCTGCCCAGGCCGAGGCTGGAAGCCGTAAAAGGTGGATGTGGAAAATGTTAAACAAGCGCAAATAGAACACTGCGAATACATAATAAGTATGTAGATGAGTGTGCGTGCAAGCGGCGCCGTGGAATCTCCAACGACATCAAACTTTACAATTCACTTCATACTTATTCATTCATCTACACACCCCGGCACAGGGCCCGGCGAACAAAAGGATTCCTCGTAACAGGCACAGAAGCGTCGGGTCAGGACCTCTTATCAAGCGAAAGGAGACTAAGTCTGCAAACTTAAACTTTGTCCACAGTGGAGCCCAGGCGTGAGCAGCAGGAAAGGGTTAAAACAGAAATGTCAACAATTTGCCAGGCTCAGCCCTGCTCACAGGACATCACAGGAGAATCGGATCGGGCTGTTCGCCCGGAAGCTTCACCGTGCGCAGCCTGTGTGACGGCGCGTTCCCAGCGCCCGGAACCCCTCCGGTTAATTCCGTGCCTAATGATGATGGAATGTCCATTTCCGGCGGAAGTGAAGTGTAAAGAAATGTACCAAGAAAATTGTCCGTCGGCCCGGGAAGGCGAACGGAACGATGCCGGAATGCCGGAGTTATTAAAAACTTGCTTTTGCTTACATAAACAGGACGTGAGTCGAGCCTTTCGGCGGTGGGGCCACCGGGCGCCCCGAGCTGTGGCGAAAGTTTCACGTCCAAACGGACAAGACTAGGGCGAGGATTAACGAAGTGCTTCGCTCGGAACGGTCGGAACGTTCCACCGGCTTTCTTTTCCACCTTTACGGCTACCTTCATTTGCTCCGCTAATGCGCTCCCTTCATTTCGCTTCACCGGCACCGGGATACGCTAATGTTACATCGCAGGACCCGTGCCGGTCCGGTTTTACGCGTCCTCCTGGACCTCCGGTGGAACCAATTAGCGCCCGATCTGTTGACGTGCGCTCGGTACGGCTAAGCCACGGGCAGGCTTAGCGAGATAATGATAGAAATGGTGACCTAATGACTTGCAAAGGGCTCTATTGGGTGGGCCTGAAACTTGTCCCCCGTGCAGCACGGATCCTGCGTATTTTTTGGAGAACTTTGTCCCATTCGCGGTGAAAGGATTGCCAGCGGGCGGGGATGTGATTTGTGATAAGCGGAAAGAATAAAAAAAAAGAATGATGGTTGCTATGGTTGCAGGGATTTTCATACGCTTATTTGAGTTAGGTTCACTTGAGTTAAATCCTGGGCGGAGTTGTTTAGGTGAGATTTCTCGAACCGATGCTGGTTTCCCACACGTATCGTCATTGAAATGGTAAATGGCTTGTCAGGAATCATTGAATTGCGAATTGAAAAGATGTACTTCCAGAGGTACTTTATGCACTGAACTAGTTCTAGTAAACATTAAAAGACTAGGTAAGCTTTGGGTTTGCAAAAGTGGACAAAAATCTGGATTTCAGATTCAGTTCGAGAAGTTAGTTAGTCCAAATTCTATTGGATTCATCAAACCATGAGTCCAAGCTTGTTTAAGAATAATGTCAGAACGCATCAGAAACATGAGAGATCAACAGCAATGTTCTTACTCAAACATCAGTAGCAGGCATTTCTCTGTGCTTTTCAGAGCTTTCAAGACAGGTTTGTTTGAATACTAATATGCTTAATGGCGACACACTACATCTACAGGATCTCCTTCAGATATCCAGTGAAAATGAAGGTTAAATTAAGTTTGTCGGGTAAATTTTCCACAAAACACCCATCAAAACCCCAAGGAAAGAAAGACATAGAGAAAACCCAATAGAGAGTTCTATTTCCGAAGTATATGTATTTGCGTATTTGTAAGATTCCTACAGCAATCTTCCAATCAATCTTCAAACTTAAATTTTATATACACTCAATGGACATCTTGGCTTAACAAAACTGAAATCCTTCATTTTTAGTATTTGAAGAATACAGCAATAAAGAGCACCATATAGTATATGCCGTCAGACAGAGGTTCCGTATGTGTTTCCCGAATCAAATCAAGCATAATAGCCGCACACGTTCATGGCATGCCGACCAGATACAACGCAAAAAATTAACACGAACCATCCGAGAAGAAACCGCTGGCAGCTTAAAAATATTAATTGATTTCTTCACGACTCCTTTGCCCAATCGCTTTACACTGCCCAGGCCCGATTCCCCCGAGGCCAGCGCAAACGTGCGCCTGTACGGGTTGGCATGTTGTACGATAAATTCGGTAAATCCAATTAGGTCACAGTACTTTATGACAGTTTGCGAGATAAGTTTCGCCGCTGCAGCAGCGTGTATCGTCGGGAAAACTGTTCCGGTCAGCTGTTTTCGGCAGCAGCGGATCGCCCGCCTGCCTTCTGCCGGCTGCCCCCGGGCCCGGTGGGCTTTAAAATCGGTCGAGTTCAGCAGGAAAAGTTTAACCGGCGACTCGGTGGCACGAAGAACGCGGGCGAATGCGTACAACTGCAGCACTGGCGTCTTGAAATCTCACTCAGCCGGGTGAGTGGGCAGCGTGAAAACAACAACACCGAACCGACCCGAAGTTAGCTTCTGACAACTTCAAAATGGTGCAAGATGTTTCGATGAGCAGGGCTGGGAGCGAATTTCGCAGACCGCGGGTGGAAAACTACCACCGTATCATAGTCTTTGGGGCAGTTTGTTTTCCGCTCCGTTCGCGCCGCGTAACAGCACGTTGGCGCCAAAACTATTGATGCGTTGTGATGATGGCAATGATGGCGCGCGTGTGATGGCGTACGACGACGATGATGATGATGGTGATGGTTATGGTGGAGTTGGTGGTAGCACACAGCGGCAACAATTCATCCGAGAAAGGAAGCAGCAAAGGCAGAGATAAAACTTAATAAATTACCTTCACACCCGGTGGTGGTCGGGTCAGCGCCGAGGATATATCCGGCAAACCCCCACCGGAGTGGTGTTGGAAGCACAGAACTGACACAGAGACACAGAGGACAAGGAAGAAGCAAGAGAATGATCTAGATCCGGAAAGCGAGCGGACGGAAAAAGCAAGAAACCAGCGATTCGAGGCAACGTACAAGAAGTACAAAAAAAAACACATCCCAAAATCTGCTATCACGTTTGAACCACCACCACCACGAGCTCGTAGAGGCAAACAGTTTTGGGAGGACAAAAACTAAAACTGATATTCGCTGTGGAATCGTTTACGTACCGCGTACCGCTGCCCCGATTGATTTCGGTGGCCTGCCCGGCAGTTTCGTCTTCTCCTTCTCCGGTCACATGCTACTCGAGTACTTCGAGACCGTGCGCTCCCGTCATGCCTTTGCACGGTACACGTACCGTGGCGGAACGTGGCAGGAGCTCGCCACTCATGCTACGGTTGCGATTGATATGCCAAATTCCTCGACAAGAAAATATGATCCGGGAAGATTTCTCTCGCTTAGAGCGATTGAACACACTATACGCTGGGTGTGTGTGCATTGGAAACGTTTTCTGCACCTTGGCACGCCGGCTCAGCATGATTGATGAAGTGAGGATTTGGCGCTATTATGAAAAATTGCTGCAGCGGAACGTGCCAACAGTGGAGCGGTATTATGATGTGTGAACTAGTTGCTATGGGGATGCAGTTTGCAGTCTGCTGGGAAGAGCTCCAGCTCGAGCCGCATCCATCGTAGCAGGCTTGTAGGGTTTCGCAAGCGAATTTTTCAATAAAAAGTATTTTCAAATCTAAATTGCTCGTATTGAGAAGATGCTGTCCATATTGGCGTGTGGTATCAATGACATCCATTAAAATATGATTTAAAGCATTTAGTCTCAGAATTTGAATGTTAGAATTTTGAAAGAGCAAATTTTAAACATCTCTTGAAGATACTAACACCATTCACCAAGTTCTCTTACCGTGGCTCTAACTAACTAATGGCCTCACCCCTCCAATTTGTTGTATTGATCAAAACAAAGAGGAAAAACTTTACTGCCCAAAAGTGGACGTTTAACGCTGTCTTTGAAATCCAAAAAGCACAACATATTCTTGGTATCCATGGTAGCCAGAGACTTTAAATTCGAAAAGCTTTTTATAGACTATTTGCATTGACTTGAAACTTTCAAGATAGAAAGAAGAAGCTATTGTAGTTCTAAAATGAACTGGTGTAGCTTAAAAAAAGAAAATCATGTCCATTTATTTGAAAAAGTCTCAATAACTTATAAATGATGCTGTGTATAAATTCTCGAATCATTTTCATGATGTTGTCCTTTAGCTTTTGCTCAATTTGCTCGTCCGCTTGATTTGTCACACTTGTTCTATTATTCTATTCTGTTACGTTTCTTTATGTACAAGATGAGCTCAGTTTATTGTACCTTATAAAATGGCAGTACCCGTCTCTTTAGAAACTTTTTTTGTTAAAATATCAGCAAACAAAAATTTCCACAAAAATATCCCCCGGCGAGGTTTTACTGCATGCTGTCCCACAATCGAAAATGTTTGATTTCTTTCCACCAAAAGCCCGCCTGAAACACCCTCATAAATATACCTTCTTGCACGGAACCGATTTTGTAATCTCTGCAACGTTAATAATGTTATTTTTATCATTCTATTCCTGCGCAGCCCGTGTGCGCTACCGAACCCGAACCCGTGCCGTCTCCCCGGCGACCGAGCAGACGGATAAAAATCATCCCGCAGATCCCTTTCATCAATTTGTCTCTATTAATTTTTGATTATGCCCCCGCCGCTGATACGCTGGCGCACGGGCGGATTTATGTTGATGTTCCCGCTGCCGTCCGGAAAATAGGCCCGTTAGACAACGAAAGAGCGGTCGATGCTGGTGAAAAATTCCACATCCTTCCGGAAGCTTTCATAACCGGGCCGAAAGGTAGACGGGTGGGCCGAACGGACGCGAATCAAGTGGTTGAAGAGAAGCGCAAAAAAGCACACAAACACACGCCCGGGGAACAAATCGCACGAACGTGATCGGAAAGCTTTTCGCAAACATGTCCGCCTACGCACACGTGTTGTGCCGTATCGGCGCGGATAATGGGACAAAAATTGGGGATCCGGAAAAACTGTCTCTTTTGGGCGGCGTGATCGAACACTATCGGGAGGCCGTTTTGTTTGTGTGGCCTTTTCGGGATGGTTTGTGTTTGTTTCGGGGATGAAAACAAATGCCGAATGTCCTGGTGGAATGCGTTTTCATAATCATTCCGGTTCTGATTGGAAAACTCAAGCACAAGGACTTCGGAGCAGCGTAATAGGGTTATCACTAGAAATAGCATCAATCAATCAAAACTACGCTTTGTACGGATGCACATCTCGTGTGGCTACGCGTTTTGTCGATAATGAGTTATATATTCGCGACACACCAAACAATGAAAGTCATTTGAGAACGCAATCATCCATCAGCAAAGATCGGGAGGTTATATTTGTTAAAATGATGGATGGTGCCGGGAAGCGAATTTAATTAATGTATCGTGACGTGGACATCATTCCTGGGAATGTTGAAACCGTCCACCCTTCACCTACACAGAACTATTGCCATACTTTTGAAGAAATAGTCTGCTTTCGTGTTGGCTTTCAATAGCCTTTCATGCTTATTTATTTGTTTATTTGTTGTTATTTATTTGTTATTATTAAATAGTAATATTTAATAATATTTAATAATAACAAATAACATATAGCAATTTCCGCAGTGTAATGTATGGAAATAAAAGTGAATAAAAAAAAATATTTAAAAATAGTTACGCAAATTAGGAAATTATTGTTACTTTTCCAACTTCCTGTTGGACATTTCTTATCAGCTATGTTCTCAGTAATTCTTCAAACTTGTTTCATTTCGGTTTAATGCTAGGGCAAGTACAGGTTTTTGAATATTCCATTCTCTATTTACAAATAACCCTTGCTGACTTTCATTATTACGTACATTATACAATATACATTATAGTTCTATCTTTAAAAAAACGCGAACCTTTGTATGCACCAAAATATTATCTGAAGCACCACATGCAATCTCTCCTACAAACATGCTGGCAGCATCCAAATTACACATGTCATTCCCAGACACCAGGAGACTCGGATTGACAACCATCATTTGCATGTGACATCTGTTAGTACGAAAGGTTAATCTAAATCTGTCTATTTCGTAAACATCGATTGGCGTTTTAAGCCATCCAGTTCTGCATTGATACGCATCCTTGGGGACCACATCTTAGTAAACAAAATCAAACTTTAGCTACGTAATCATTCATCGTGTCATTAAAAAAATGATACAAAGTATCGCCATCCACAAGTTCTCCCAAACAGGAACAAAAACAACCCCCCCGAAACATTAACCACCGCAGTTGGCGTGGTCGTGGTTATCCCCTTCGTCGGCAACCTGTCATTTGCCGGCGTGCACCATTGCCCAAGGGATCTGTCAATGCTGCGTCAACCGGTGGAACGAGCCCACAAAGCCAATCACTTGACACGGTGCCGTGGACCAGGATCCCGCAGAAACCCCATTTTTCATCTCGCATTCGCACGGCACAAGTACGCAGGCAAAGTTGTTACCGAATTTTCCTGGGCGCGAATTTACGCAAAGCCTTCTTTATTTCGCGGGTTTTATTCGCCTACCTTGATGTACCGTACACACACGGTTACACGGTTGAAGACTAGCCGCGCGCCCTCCCTAGCAGGCGCGGAGGTTGAGATATCTTTCGACAGTGTCAAAAAGTTTTAATTACTTTTTCCACCCTTGCCGATTATTGACTCGGTGGCGTCTTCGGTAGGGGGGTCTGAGAAACAAAAAGGTCAGTTTGTGTGTGTGTGTGTCTGCTGCTAGCAATTTAAAAACTGCCAATTTTCTACCTTTCAACCTAATTTGGCTATATCTTCCAATATTATAAAGTGTTTGTAATGTCCTTCGCAGTATGTTCTTTGAGCTACCTATCTGATACGCTAATTCATTGTTCGTTGATTATTTTTTAACGAATATTTTCGTCACAATATGACGAATCATCAACTTGTAATCAGTTGAAAAATATGTTCATTTCGTACGTTGATCCATCATAGCAAGTGACAATATTAAACTTTGAAATGCCTTGAGCAACATCAAACACAATAAATACTCCTGCGTATGCGCGGGGAGCATTACAGTGTAATTAAGCTTTCCTCTTCTGTCTTTCATCTTTCTTGGAAAACAAACACCCTCCAGACCGTCATGATCGTACCGGGGATGGTAAAAGTTTCATCTTCGCTTCATCAATCTGCTGGTGCATCAACGCCTCCTTGGATACTTGCCGTTCGCAGCCACGTCGAATAACGAACGACATTCGTTTAAATCTGTACCATTTGAAGCGTGACCGCACAAAACCGAATCCTGTCGCCCTGTTCCGCTTCTTCACACCGACACCGACCTGCGAGGCTTCCGCGTGTAAAATCCACTCCCCAACACCGCTCGAAAGTTTTCCGATTGTTTGTCAACTGCCTGCATGCTTTTGTTGCCTGCCGTGTTGCCGATTTTAATTTAAGATCTCGTGGCACCTCCGTGCTCCGTGTTTTGATCGTTAATTTCCTTCTGATTTCAGAACACTTCGGCAAAGCACAAAACAATAGCGCAAATTGTGTTCAAACGGACAGTGGTACAGTGTAAACGGTGGCTAAAGAGTAAGAGAGAGGTGTGAAGCGACGTTTCTTCTTGCACTAGCTGCTCTGTCGGTTTATTTAACCTTTCCTTCCGGTCCGGGTTCCAAGATGAGCGCGCGGGGGCGCGAAATGAGTAAAAGAAGCTGTCACAAAATTCATGACAACTCCAACACGCAAAAGCCGCCCCGCGCACACAAAAACAAACACAAATTTAAACCATCGACAACAATGGGTGTCGTGACGGGAAGGAAAAAATGACCCGGCTGTGCCGGCACAAAAAACCGACCCATCGGGTTCGGCGTAGCGGAGCGAAGCGAAGCAAAAAAAACAACATTAGGACAACTTTTAATGAGTTTCATCATTCGTCCTTGCCCGCCTTGGGAGCGGGGGTCCATTTTTTCGCGGTTAAGAGAACCGCCGCCATTTTAAACGGAACAATTGATTTTGGGGTTTGTGTTTTTTTCTGTTGCTACCATTGCTGTGGCTGCTACGACCCTTAATCCAGCCCGGGTGACAACGGTGGGCACAAGCCCGCGTAATGATCGAAGCAACCCGAAATCAACCGAAAAATGACACAAGTCCCCGGGAAGGAGTCTCTTTCTCCAGCGGTCTCTTACGCCGAGTTAATTGCAATGGACCGGGATGTTGTATTTTGCGTTTCGGACGATCCCGGTCCGACTTGTGTGTGGCTCATAAATCTTGTGCGCACTCGAAAAGTTCGTTCCGTTCGGAAGCGTGGCGTGTCGCACGGCCACAGTCGGCACCGGAAACAGCAGAGCAAACACACTCGCGATTAGATATCGACGGTGACAGACGCCGGGCACGGGACGATAAATTCAAACGCTCCGCTGACTGCGGCGCCATTGTTTTACGCAAAAGCACAGCCAACCAAGGATGTTTAGCAGTTTTCTGTTTCCAGTCTCCCATTTGGGAGTTTTCCCTCCTCCTCTAACACGCATGCGGATGGCGATAGTTGATCCTTTTTGCTGTCACAAGGCGTCAAGCTTTCAATTTCTTTGTGATAGCGGGGAGAAGAAGAAGAAGAAAAAAAAACAGAAACAAGAAAACCCCCCAATACGGAGCGGAAAACACGGAACGAAAGATTACTTTCGGCAGCTTACACATTTTGCTAATACATTTTCCTCGCCACGACTGGGTGAGTTTCCTCAACCCACCCACCCCGGACCACGCGCGCTACAAATAGAGTGAAAACAAGATTTATGAGCTCTCAAGTTCAAAGCCCATTTGGAGACGTGGTTGGTGTGCCGGAGTGGGTGGTGGATGGGGAGGGCGACACCCTAAAAGGGTGTCAAACGGATCAGGACCGAAACAAAGCGGCGTCGCCCCGGGGCACACACACACACACGCACACCCCGAAGCAAGAAGCATTTCCGATTCGCTACACGGCCAGCCCCGGAAACACAATACGGTTCGCGCTGGAGCTGTGGCGATGGATGGAGATGGACGTCGGAACGTTGGAACGTTCGGCCACGGCCAGGCTAATTTTGCCCTCACGCTTGTCTCGCGCGCCTCAACTGGTGGCATATTGACTTAGGCAATCGGATGGAAGCGCTGGCAACACTTTCGGAACCGTTGTTTTTTCGTCCTCTCTGTTCTGCGTTTTGTTGTTAGCTTTTGTTTTCGGTGTCTTCACCACGGAAACAAGGATGCACGGAACAGTGGATGGTCCCGCCGTTTGACTAATCTTTTTATTGCTCTTTTGGATCTTGTTTACGGCGGCACAGTGCGTGAAACGTGCGGGGGATTGGAAAGGACTTGCTGGGGATATAATTCAGGGTAATTTACACCATTTTACGGCCTACCCGCGCGCGCGCGCGATCAAGTGGGTCCTGGAATCAGATCCGACGGGGATTCCGGGAAAATTGGAACTGCAGCAATTACAGCGCAAGCACGCACGCAACAGGGGGCATGCTGCTATTGGCCTGATCTATTGGCTATGAATAGCTGGCAGTGGACGAATTGGACCTTTCAAGGTGGGATGTAGTCGGGAAATAGGTGTTAAATCGTACGTAAGGTTTTTCGCTGTAATTGAATGAAATGCTGCTCGGCCTTCTCTTGCCTTGAGAATGGCGCACTGGTGATGTAATTAACTAACGGCTCTTGATTGAAAAAAGGCATTAATTCCTTTAATCGTACCTCTTCCTTCGTACACAATCTTCGCATTTGTATAATACCTCTGGGTAAGTCCATTTCCGGTATCAATAGATCTGTGCATTTTGTACCAACTTGTCAGTACGCGTCACATTCGGGCAGCACAGTTAAGTGATTAATGTCTTTTTAGCGGATACGGGTGAAATCTTCGGGGGGCTGATGCAAAGCACTACCGTTTAATGAGATTGCTTCTGGTGAAATGATTAATCTTGTTCGCGAGCATTTGATACAAGCGTTTTTTTTTTGCACTACGCTCGGTGCAAGAAAATTAAGTAACCGTTACGCAATGCAATCACTGATAATTTGAATTGCCTTTTTCGGATGATCATTTTCTCGCCTTTCTGCCAGTGCTATTGCCTATCTTTGCTTTTCA
>KB672813.1:4456958-4549355 GCA_000349145.1 Anopheles dirus
GTCATTTCAAACTTTGGAGATTAGGGCCAGTCTTATTGATGTTGTAAAAACTACTCTTTACCGGAATTGCACTGGTTTATTTACAGGCAATATGGTTATTTACGAAACGTTCGGAAGGGTTACAGAAGGTGTTTTAGCCATCATGTCCAGGATCGACCGGTGGTCAATTTTTCGATCAATCACAATGGTCGTTGACGTTGACAAGTAAATCACAACGGTTTAAGGACAACGGGTTTTGCGGTGGACACTACAATGTATGCAATAAATTGACAGCTCTTTTTAAAACAAAATTCATCCGAGGGCAAGAGTACTATGGAAAACGATAATCAGCAAAGGACAAAACTGAGAGCTTCTCAATTTTTGAGACCTTCTTTCATAAATGGGTAAAAGGATTTCATCTAACTGCGGGAACTATTCAAGAATGGATGAAAAATCCTGTATCCCGTACAACATTTTGACAACACATGTGTCACACTCCATGACCGGACGTCAGCGCTGGGTGCGGTACTGTCAGAATTTATTACAAATCCTCTATGTAATTTGGTGTTATTCCAGCAAGAAAAATACAGGCAACTCTTTAGCGACACTGACGTGGCATATTGTTATGTTTTGATTCGTGTAACAATAGGAATTGCAAAAATTACGCTAACCCTCGCCAACCAAGCTGGTGCCTGTGGTGGCTACAAAACCCGATAAAAGCAGCAGACAAACAACGCATCCAGCCGCACGGTGTCGCGCAAGCAAGGTAAGACAGGTTTGCTTTCATCACCCACCGCCGCAGCAGCAGAACCACTGCCTGTTGTACGTGACGCATCTCGTATAGGAGGGACAGCCTGATTGCTACGGTGTATAACGCCCGTGTTAATTAAACCCGCTCTCCTGTACGCTTGGTGAAATCCGCGCTCTAAACTATGTCAACATCGGTCGGGTTCCCACTTATCCTACGCTCATTGTTTCAATTACTTACAGAACAGTGCTGAAATCGTAGCACCAGCTGCACAAGGAATAGCAAAGAAAACGTAAACACAACTCAACGCCGCACGATGGGCCTGACTATTTCCAGTGTGTTAACGAGATTGTTCGGCAAAAAGCAAATGCGCATATTGATGGGTAAGTTCGGGTGCATTTACCACCGAAACAACTTTGTTGAACGTAGTACCCTGTGCGCCGACCCAGTGCAGTAGGGAGGTTAAGTCCACGTACATCGATTGAACTTTATTGATCAGCAAAGTGGGCAAGGAATAAGATTGCTTCCGAGTACGATGATACCTCTGCAACGTATTGCATGCGCTGCGTAAAGGTTTTCTAGTGTTTTTACAGCTTTAGTGAAACTTCTGACACCGTGTCTGTTTTTGCAGTCGGACTCGATGCGGCCGGTAAGACAACGATCCTGTACAAGCTGAAGCTGGGCGAAATCGTAACCACCATACCGACGATCGGTTTCAACGTCGAGACGGTCGAGTACAAGAACATCTGCTTCACCGTGTGGGATGTCGGCGGTCAGGACAAGATCCGTCCGCTCTGGCGCCACTACTTCCAGAACACACAGGGACTCATCTTTGTGGTCGACTCGAACGATCGGGAGCGTATCGTGGAGGCGGAGAAGGAACTACATAGCATGCTGCAAGAGGACGAACTGCGCGACGCGGTGCTGCTGGTGTTCGCCAACAAGCAGGACCTGCCGAACGCGATGACCGCCGCCGAGCTGACAGATAAATTACACCTCAACCAGCTACGAAACAGACACGTAAGCCCCTGAGAGGGAAAAATGAGACCCCATCAAGCAATGTGCCGCATAATCACCTGTGTGTGCCTGTTTTTTTTTCTCTTCCAGTGGTATATTCAAGCCACCTGTGCCACCCAGGGCCACGGGCTGTACGAGGGGCTAGACTGGCTGTCAAACGAGCTGGCCAAAAAGTGATGATAATCTGTGGTCCACGCAGCCCACAGTGCCGATCTGTGCTGGAGAGGTTTATTTTTTAAGACGCCGGTGTACCGCTTATACAACTTCATTGTTTCGTATGAATAATAAACAGTAGGATGAAAATTCCAACCATTTCACATGAACCGCAAAACGATGCCGGGAAGGATTTGGAATGAAAATCGCGGGCAAAAATATCCGACATACATTGAGGAGTTTTCGTTCGCTTGAGGAACTTAGGATGTTGATTGGTTGGTCTTTCCAGAAAAAAAAGTCAGATTGTCGTATTCAGCATCATGACGTAACAATATGAGATAAGAACTATCATCGGAGCATATATGCCCCTTGGATGAATCATCTAGCGGAATGTAAATGCACAACCATTTCTTACTACACTTGCCCAGTTATTCACCAGCGAATTAAGCAGCACATCTATTTACAAAAAATGATTTTATTCGTTTTTTGAGCAGTATAGGTCATATTTATAGCCCCACGCATTTTGTAATAAGAATCTACACACGCTACTCAACAGTATACAATACAATTCCCTCTGCTAAGGCAGCTTACATTTCTTGCTCTACGCATACTGCAGCGGGAATGCGCCCAAGTCTTTTTTCTTTTGTTCTCGTTTCCATTCAAGTCTGTCCGAAAGGATCACAAATTCCGTTTCTTTTAAACTTATGTTTCCTACCCATCCACCCAGTGGCCACCCCCATTCCGATCTATCTGCTAGTGTTGGTTAGTGTCTTAGGGGGTCCTAGTGTTCGTTATTGCTTCCTATTGCTTTGTTGCACATTTTCAACACAAATACCGCAGAAATAAAATCACATAAAACGTAAACAGTACCAATACTTTACTAACCGATCCGATAGGACGGTCATAGGGGAATGCTTTAGGTAGCACTTTTGCTACGTGAAAGTGAAATACTAAATCGTGGTCATGCTATACGACAGCACGTTGCTATGACCATGTTGCCGTTTGCTGACTGTTGCATTTACACCAGCAGAGTGCGCGTAGCACTCAGCTGGCCGTCTCTATTGCTTTTCCAATACTAGAGCAATACGTACTACACAGGAACAATTGCTTTTTCGATGCACTAACCGCAATCTGCCGGGCATATAGTAACCGAAATTAATTTAAACTAGAGCTCGTTTTCATAACGATCACGTTAAGTCGAATATTGTCCAAAGTTTATCTGCACGCAGCGCACGTACGTTAGGATATGCTTATGTACGGTTCAGTTTCTAGTTCGTTTGCTTGAGCAAATGCAAATTTGAAAGGACCTTTGCCTCGGGGAAGGCAATTCTCACTACTGGCGCCTTTTATATATTGTCAGTTTCACACAGACTTCACTCACGTGTGCTGGAGACCTTAAATGGTAAGAATCTCGGCAAGACTCATTTCGTACAAAAAAAAAGATAAAGAAGCACATACCGCCGCCTATTCTAAATCATATAAAATACTTTGATCGTCCAATACGTTGCATAATGCAAAACTATATATCTATACTCTCTCTCTCTCTCTCTTTCTAGTACTAAAATTGCAGTGTTAGTAGGTGCCGCTTTTACTAGCAGCGGAAGCAGTGGAAGTTAGAACTAATGATAAAAAATATATACATAATAAAGATATGATCACAGTTCATCGTTTACGATACAGCTTCAGAAGAAAAGGAACTACGGAAAGCAATAAAAAAACGTTGTCACATACACGCGAGCCCACACAGACATTAAAACAGGACTCGCGGAAACGAAAAAGTGAAAATTGATGAATACGTCGGCAAACGAAGAAATCGGCGCGAATACTGAAGCCTGAAGGGACTCAACTATTTGCACAGACCAAAACAGCACGATCCTTTATTGTCCGATGCCGGTGACGAGGCATCGGTTGCCCGTTGTTCCAAGCCTCCGCAACCGGCTGTGATGGTGGAGGATTGAATTCCTCGTCGAAATACCTGCACCAACTGGCAATTGGACCTGGGAAAACATAGGAATCAGCAAATGGAACACGACACGCGTTGCTCTCCTTCCAATACTTACTCCACGACAATGTTTGTCTCAAGCAGGACCTCTCCGTCACAGTTCCACTTCGAGCGACGCACCGGCTCACCGGAGGGTGATATGGCGGGTGTAACTTCACCCCCATTCGTATCCGGTACCTGTTGCTGCCCGCCCGTAGTGAAGCGGAACTCCTTCGTGCGATAAACTTCTACGAATGGTAGTTCACTCTGGGAAATGGAATCAAATACAACGTTAATCAAACCGCGAAGTACTTCCGGACCTTCAGTTGGCCAGTTACGTACCAGTTTCTTCGTTTTCGACGTCATCGTTAGCAGCAGCCGGAGGTTGTTAAACATGGACGTGTGTCGCACCAGCACCAGATCGAGCAGCCCATCGCCCAGATGGCAGTATGGTGAAAAGCCCTGCGGACTGCGCTCGCACGAGCAGGAGATGTTGGCCCCGCTCACCATAAGAAACTTACCCCGCACCACCACCGGTTCCGTGTCGTCCTCCTCGAAGCTGGACGCACCGCATCCCGCATCGAACAGTGCCTTCCGGCAGCGGTTGCACTTGTCCACGCACCGGACACCATCGTTCGGATCCTGTTTTCCGCGCCGATCGAGTTGCACTACAATTTCCGCATTGTAACCCCGATTGGCGAGGAATTTCTTAAACCCTGTCAGCCAGCGAGAAACGAGAGAGAAAAGTTCAACATGAGCACCGCACCCATCACAGACCCGTGTCTCGCCCGTACCGGAGTAGTCGTATCTCTTTGTTCCCATCCAGCGGTACTTCTCGCTGTCGTACGCAATGTCACCCAGATAACCGTACGAGAGGGCACTGGCGAACAGCTTCAGCAGCTTCGGTCGCGGTTGTTTGTCCGTGGCCGTCGCTTCCTGTTCGCCCCCACCATCCTTCCGGTCGGATGCGACGACACCGGCATTGTAGATGGCGGACACGTCCAGCCCGCTGTGCTGTCCGAGGATGATGTGTATAATCGAAGTCTTTATGTCGGTGGTGCCGTTTAGGCAGCAGGCAACCGTATCCGTACTGCCGGCGGGAATGATTCCGATCGGAATGTTCGGTTTCGGTAGGTACGCCGGGTGCTGCACGTCGATACCTGCAGAAATGCGGCGAAACGCAGCCCATTAATCATAACGCACTTTAGCGGCGTACGCTCCATGGCCAGTCTCACCAAGATCCATCATGGTTCGCGTGACCAACCCGTTGAAGAGTTCGGCAAACGTGCCGTCGCCACCGCAGCACACCAGCCCATCGTAATTCTCCAGCACGATACCCTTCGAGGTGACGATGTCGTAGATCTGCTGGGCGCGCTGCGTTATAATTAGATTAATGTCGACCTCGGCCAGCCGGAACAGTGGCTTCGCGAACCGTTCGTACAGTGCCAGTGCGTTCTTTTTGCCGCCGTACGGGTTCAGGAAGAGGATCAAATTTTTTGGTCTACTCTGGTCTGTGATTGAGGAAAGAAAGCTTTGTTTACACTATGAAGTTTGGTCGCTGGGGACGGGTTTTGGGTTTCTACGCACCTCTCAGATCGCTCGTCAGGCGATTGTACCACAGCTCCACGATACGCGGCTCGCTGTTGTGCAGGGCGACGGACTTCACGCGCCATCGGTGCGTTTTCGGGCAGACCAGTGCCGCATAGTGGATGATCAGGTAGTTGAAGCATCCCGACTGGATACCTTCGTCGAAAAAGTCGCCCCCTTCGCGGCGCCCATCGTTCGAGTCAGAGAGCTCGTTCAAACTGCCTGAAAGCGTGTAGAAACGGGTGTTAAAGCGGTTCCTCGATAGAAAAAAAAAAAAAAGCTTTGAGGCTGGATTTATCCATCTCATCTAATGAAATGTGCCTAAAAACACACACAATTCCTCGCCAAAGTGGGACAAGTGGGCATAAAATGAACTTTTTTTTTTCTACAACATCTCGCTTGCAAATCATTCTGCGCGTTCGTGACGTAACCAAGTTGCTCTCGCCGCTAAGCACCAGCATTGCTGGTGGTGATCATTGAAACGGATGGAGGGAGGGACGCAACGAGACTTCTAACGAGGCAATCGTGTTCCTTTCCCAAAGCAAAACCACTTCTCTCTTCCACCGCCTGCTGCGTTTTTTTACCTCGACTGCTGTGATTGCGCGGAATGCCGCTTCCATTGCTCGTTGCGAGCGTGTTGGTCGTGGTTGAGCTCGAAAGCACCGGAATACGATCGCTGTCCAGGCTGCCGTGGGCTGCGTTGCGCACTATTGCTGGCGCTGGCGGGGACGGTGGGACCGGTGGTTTGCCGCGTTTCGCCCCCCATCGCTTACCATTGGCGTGGGGGAGTTTCGATACCACCACCGACAGTACATCCGTTATCGGTACGGTGGTTTTGGCTGCGTGGTAAAAGAAGAAGCACAAGAGAAGTTGCAGAAATCGATTAGTTGCGCTATCGCTCTTTTAACGCTCCAGTGGGGTGATAAGATATTTATACTCCTAATCCCGTTCGACCCTCCCATTTGCAATAACAGCCCTGTAATACAGCAGATTAACGTATTGGGTCGGACATCGAGCAGCAGATAGAAGACGGCAAGGTCAAACGGCGTGTAAATTACCATACTCTCGTCTTCCGTATTCCGAAATGTTATGTTGCACTTCCTGATACGCTGGTTTGTTTGTTTTTTCCCCTACCTTGCTTCTCTCTCTCTCTATCTCTTTCCTCCGCCCCGGAGACTGATAGGTATTACGTGGTTTAAGGTCAAGGCCACTGATCTACCCCGTACTTCCTGGACGGCGAAACAGCAACCGCTAATTACCTTGCTTGGACGATTCATCTTCCCACACCAGGATCCCCGCGTTGTAGAACACACGATATCGCTTCTTCGCTATCACGAACGCGTTGAGCAGCACTTCATGTTCTTTGTCCATTGCGGAAACGCGACACACACCAGAATGCAATGAAAATACACAACCCACACCCGCACGATCCACTGGGGAATCCCTGCCTGGTTTCTTTACCGCTCGGTCGGCCTTACATAGATCTTGCAGGAGGTTTTAGACAAGCTGGGAACAAGCAACCCGTGCGTAATGGCAATGTGCGTAGGTACCGAGATCGGTCGCCACCGCCGAGCGAAACAATTGAAAAACCTGACTTCACTTCTTTCGGATTTCTGGGGCCGCCGCACCACCACACACACGCACGTCGTGTGTTGTTGTTGCCGTTTGTTCGCGTTTCGTTCGTTGGCCCGCGGGGAAGACAGTTGAAGGATTTTGTCAAGGTGCTTTGCAGGGTTCGCCACTGTCCATTCCTAATGTCAACATCATCAAAAAATGTAGTTCAGCAACTGAAAACTTGTGCTGTGTCGTCAAAAAGATGGCCATAACAATAAAGAGATGCACAAAAAACACCTTGCACGTTTTTACTTGGATTATTAGTTGTTAAATCGGCACCAAACATTGAGATGTTTGGTACCGGAATGCAGACAATTTATGTTTAGCCGCGTACTCACGCAGCGCTCTATCACGAAAGGATCTGTACTGACGTGAATAATTTTACTAATTCAATACCATTAGTAAATTTGTCACTGTTTGGTAAAATGCGGAATAACTTGTCAAATTTTCGAATATTTTTAGCTTCCATTTTAGTTTTAAAATACGATAAAGAATTAAAATATATATTTTTCATGTGTGAAATAACCAAAACACAGAGGCTATACTGCATACTTGAGAGATTCAACGTAACACCCGAACTTGACGTGCTAAACGCACCTTGTCTTTGAAGACGAAAATAATGTTTGTCAAATTTCCAGTTGCTGAAATCAACAAAATTTAGAAAAGCGTACAATTTTGCAAGTTTATTTAAACCTTTCTACGTTAAACTGCATCTATCTTGTAAGGCACTTAAACTCCGTTGCGGACAACCCGTTCTTGGGGTGGATTTCGAAGCATTTCAATACGGGTTGCTTTATTTTGTTTGTGCCCTTGCGCTCACGGTTGCTTGCATAAAGTCGTTGCAAAATGCCAAACAAATACGACATGGCTGTTAAAGAAGGTGAGCGCATTTAACAAACGAGCGTATCTCAAGATCCGCCAACCCATATCCGGTTATACGGTTTGATTTTTGCAGAGCTCGACAACAGTGCACTGCTGGAGCTGGTGGAGCGCAACGACTCGCCGGAAATGTGGGAAACGAAAGGTGAGCGGATGGCGTCGCCGTTATGAAACATGCACCAAACCAAGCAGGCTGTGTAATCTCGCCCCGTTTTCTGCTCATTATTTCAGACGCGGTTTTTACGCCCCCCTCGTGGATGAAGGGTTTGACGCAGGACGATATCAATGCGATGTACCGTAAGTGAACGCTACCGTCTGTTACAGTCTTCCGAAGGTCTAACGTTTACGGTTTACTCCCGACAGAACTGGGGGCTCTTTCGAAGAACGGTTTGCTGGCTGAAATCAAAAAAATATTCGACCAAGCGTACAACATCGGACAGCAGGAAGCAAAGGAGATCACGAAAGGCAAGAATTTGGAAATATTTTCCAATTTAACGAGAAGGAAGTAAACTAGTACAATTCCCGTTTGACACACACTCATACACAGTTGCAATAAACATAACCAAAACAAAACAGCAAAATAAGAAATAATTAAAAAGCGCAAACGTATGCGAATCTATAGAGCAAAAAGCATTAGGCATTTTTTTTTCTTTCACGGGCGAAAACGGGTTTGAATTCGGAAGCTTTAAATTTCATCAACCACTGCTCACGTGGCCCATGTTGACTTCATTAATCCTCCTTTGCTTTGGTTGTCGCGGTCGCGGATCGATTGCGGAAATACTTAAGAATAGTGTTAAATGAAAACACGACCGGAATCATGATGGGCAGAAACAGTGGAATGTAGATGGCGTACTTCTGCTCGTTCGGGAAGTACAGCAGTGCCAGCATGCTCGGATCGAAGAATGCCCGTTCCGCCGACGTGTAGGCCTCGCGCGCCAGCCGGGCCGCCTGCTCCAGCTTCCCGGTACGCAGTGTCTGTTTCGCTTCCACGATTTTACGGTACGCATTCTGGATGGCCTCTCCGACGTCGTCGTTGATCACGATATACTCGATACCGCCGAGCAGCTGAATCAACGACTGAAGCGTCGTCGTGGCCGAGTGCACTAGGTAGATCGTGTTCGTGCGGATGAAGGTGTCCACCTCCCAGGTGCGCGGTTCAATCGTGTTGTACGGCACGAGCGTCGTGTCCAGCAGCGGGGAATTGTTTTCTAGATCGAATATTTTACGCAACTGGTACAGCAACACCGGCATGACGTCCTGCGCGTGTACGTACACGTCACTGAACTGCTCCGTTTCCATGAACCGGACGCAGGTCGCCTCGGATGGATTGGCAAACACGACACCGCCCCATTTGGCCGACGTAAATGCGTCCACGTTTGCGCTCAGCGGTGCCGCCCGTTGGCCGTCCTTGCGGTAGATCCGGAGCGGTGCCTGCCCGCAGGGTGGCACGTAAACGACCAGATGGATGCAGGGATTGTCGGTGATCTGTGTGCCGAGTTTTTTCTCCAGCGCGGTGATGATGTGCGGCAGACTATCCTCCGCCAGTGCGTAATGGCGGCCGAGCTTTGAATCGTCCTGCACCTGCTTCGGTTGCGCACCGACACCCTCAAGGCCCACCTGATAGATCCATTGCGTTTTGATGGTGAAATTAGTGATGCCCAGCGAGAGTTCGCTCAGGAATGGTTCGATGTAGTCTGAAAAAAGGGATGTAATGAGCGTTGAAAGCAGCAACGTGAACGTAAACTTACTATCTGCTGCGGCACGTGCATTCCAGTGCACCTTCTGCAGGTCGGGACGTGGATTCAGCACCGTGATAAGCACCTCGTACTGTGGCTGCAGCGGCGCGGAGTTTAATCGCAGCTGACGTCCCTTCGTTGTCTGTTGCACGTCCCGGGAACCGAGGATCGCTTTCAGCTTGTATTCCTGCAGTATCCACGACGACAGCACTTGGTATGCTTTAAGCGATGCTGTAAAACGAGCAGAGGGGTGTTTAGAACACTAACAAGGTTAAACGCTGCGTCACATACTTGCGCTCTCCGATATGAAAGCGGTCCGATCGGAGGTAACCAGAATGTCGTCGTCTAGTTTGTGCCATTCGATGAACAGAAACTGCCCAACGGAGGTAGGATAGCGCTGCAGCAATTCGGCTTCCAGTCTCGCGGGTGTCTTAATGGCGGACGCTGTTTCAGCGTCAAGGGACAGGAGCTGCAAGTCTAGATCAAAAACAACTACGAAGCGGAGAGGCTTTTGTTATTATTCGCTGCAGAACGTTTCATACGATTAGTGTACGTACAATTTTGTTCAAACTTTTTACGCAATTCAAAGGCAAGAATTTCTCGTCGCTCGGCTGATTGGCAGTATAACCCCAACCGAAACGTGACCTTTATCGGTTCCTGATCCAACGCTCGAATTTCAGCATAGGGAAGAGATACGCTGTGAGTGAGTGTAAAATAAAACCATGTATTATTACAATGAAAAACGAAAAAGATCCACAATGCTGGTCACTACTTACCGATATACCTCCGTAGTTTTCCACCACATCGGCACTCCGATAACGATGATTATTACGATAAAAGCGATCGTGGCGTATATGTGGATGGCAGCTGGAAAAATGCGATATTTTTTTAAGTTGCTTTACAGTGTTTTATCATCGTCTCAAAAGTAAAACGGTCAAAAACATTAACACGGCTTAGCTGCTTTGTCTCCTCACCAGATGGCGTAGAAGTTAAAGAATGTGAATTGCTTGTGTTGCATTCTCCCTATCGACTCCTAGTGCTGAATGCTTTCAATTGAGCTGGGTTTTGTTTTGTACAATATTTTAAAACATGAAATAAAAACGGTTTTCCTTGACTTCAGTAGACATATGTCGTTTTATTGCGCAATGAACACTCAGTACACTCAGTAGAAAGAGGAAGCATTCGGCGTCGCCTACTCTTTGTAGCTACACACCAGTATGTACGTGTAGGGATGGCCGTCTGCGCCATGCGCCCTTTCGAGATACGTGTTATGTGAGACGTATTTGGTAAATTTGGTCGTGCCCTCCGCACGGTACACCACGTTCAGCACGTTGTCCTTGGGCAACAGGGTCAGTAGCACCGGATCCTCTTCGTAACATTCCGCGTACGCAGACGACGATGAGGACGGTTGTGCGTCCTTCTGGCTGCCCGATGCCTGTTGCTGCTGATCACCTTCCGGCACGAGGTACGTGATAACGCCGACATTTTCCTGCGCGTTCAGATAGAACGTCAGGTCGAGCGTGCTGTCCGCGTACGTGGACGAATCTCCCAGCACGGTGTAACAGCCGCGTTCCCAGCGTTGCAGCTCGATGGCACATTTGGGCTGTTTTACCTTCTTGCCGTACAGATCGAGCTCGGTGTACTCGTACAGCAGGCGAAACATGGTCCGGCTCGTGAACAGATCGTACAGTTCGGCCAGCGGACTGGCCTCGGGGAGCGACTTGAAGTTGAGCACTTCGTACTTGCGCAAATGTGCCGGTCCCTTGATTTTCCACTCCAGGGTGGGCGTGTCGGTGCAAAGCGCCTCCAACAGCGCGGTGAACCGGGGCACTAGTAGGAACTGTTCGAGCGATACCTCCGAAAACATTTCTACCTTTTTCTGCACATTCTGCTTTACCTCGTCGACGAGGTAGACGTCGTTTATCCACTCGGGCAGATCGATATCGAGCTTCCGGGGGCTGATGTAGTGAGTGTCGATGATGACCGAGAGCGGCTGGGAGCGACTGTTGGCCGCACCCTTTCCCCCGCCCACCGGCCCATGGAACCACCCGTTGATGGTTAACCGCGGGTACTCGAAACTGGTCACTTCGCCGACCTGGTGGAACGATTTTTCACACACCCGAAACAGTACCAGCTGATTGTTTTGTGGAAAAATCTTGTCCGTTACCGGGAAAACGGGCAGCTGATTCCCGTCTGCCCGGAACAACTCCAATGCCCCACCGTCCCGCTCCGTCCAGCGTCTATGGCAATCCCACGGGCTAAGGTAGAACACGTACGCTATTCGCCGGTCGGAAAGTAAATCGTCGTGCACGAGCAGATAGTCGCCCGCATTGTACATCGAACACGAAGCCGACACATGCGTCAGCTTAATGCCCGTTAACTCCTCGACCAGCGGCATCATCTGCTCCTTCAGCACGGTGTAGAACGCCTGCAGGTAGTCCCGCTCGAGGCTGCACAGATCGTCGGTCTGATAGAACTCGTACAGGTCCATCTGCTTCCGTTTCCACTCGATCGTGCTGAACTCCGCCTCCAGGCGTTTCGTCGCTTCCGCTCGCTTGCCATCCTCCTGGAGGAAGTTCTGGAACACGGCCAACTGGAAGGGATCGCGCTTGAGCTCGTAATCGTTCCCGCAGATGGACGCTTTGCTCTGCCAGGCTTCCTTAAAACGTTCGCGAAATTCATCATCGAAAAAGCGGCCGTTTATTGAGACTAGCTCCGTGTTGCTGTCTTCGCCCCGCTTGGAACGCTTTGGTGCCGGCTCATTTGGAGTGTCTGGTGGGCGTCCGGAAAAGAGAGAAAAAAAACGAACCATGTTGATAACCGTTGAACCATATCGATCACCAATCCTAAGGCGAACGCGTCGCCTGTATCGCAACAATTTGGATCGAAACAAAAACAAAATCACACTCACCCATCATTTTTCCAGAGTCTGGCCCTTTCTTTTTAAAAACAGCTCGCGGTTAAAAACAAAAAAAAAACTTAACACACTTCGCGCGCGTCTTCACGATTCACACGAGTTAGTTCGGCGGCGGTGGTGACAGAAATTCAAGTAAATAAATCAAACCGAGTGCCTTCGTCGGGTAAAATGTTGGATTGTTGTGTGAAACAATTGAACAAAACGCATGTGAACGAACATCCGCGATTAGGATGGTTCGTAACGCGTAAATACGAGTAAATACGCAATACAATGAGCGGTTGCTTAAATGAAATAAGAGCTTTACCATCCTCGCGCGATGAAGACCCGGCATCGGAGTTGTCTCCTGCACCGCCACCATCGTCGTCGTGCACCGCCCGTCGCTTGTCGGTGGTCGACGGCATGTCGTTTGCTTTGGTTTTTGTCGCTGTTTCCTCACCAGTCTTCGCACTCATGTTCACAATGCTGCAGGAATGGGGTTAGCTCGCCGCACGTACATTTGATAATCGACTAGAAGCACGTAAAAAGGGGCTTTGTTCACCAATTTACTGTGTGCGAAAAAATAATGCTTGATTTTTCCTTCCCGAAAGGTGTGAAACGCCACTTTGACGCGAGTTTGTCAACACAGCGGAACGTCAAACACAGTGCGTCACTGATTATCCGGTAGGGGAGAGAGGATTATCCGTAAAACACCGAATTTCATTTGCATAAATCATGTTTTATTTATCCTGTTTTTATCTTTATTGCTAACGAGTAAATCGTATTGAAATACATAAATTACGCACTCAAAATCGTGCAATAATATCAAGAAGCATCGAACTGTACACCATAAACGAGCATGCGTCACTAAAAGTGTCATGCTAGAGGCATATAGCACTACTACAGCACCTTGCCCAATGGCTGTTGGCTCAATGGGTCGCAATGTTATTGAACGTTTTCGCTCGGTCGGGTGTGTGTTTTGCTCGCTGCTGTATTTTGGCCTGGTGGCAAAGAAACGTAAATTTATCTTTCCCATAAACTGCGTGCTGTTCGCAACTATCGAAATGGGCAACAAATCATCGCTATTGTTGCGCGAGGAGGAGATCGCCCAGATTCACGAGGAAACCGGATGTGAGTAGCATATTCTGTACACGGCGCTGCATCATTGCACTTCCACATCCGCTGAGCGTTTGTTGTTGCTTAGGGAAACCTTGAAAGTAGAACTACAGTGTGTGTGGGTACACGGGTGCATTGCGGAACCCATTGGTGTTCGCGGTTAGTGCAGCGCAATTAGTTCGCTAAACATGAAGTTAATCATTCAGTGTCGCGGAGGCTTTAGAAAATGGGAGCACCAGGTGCCGCGTCACACTTTTCTACTCTTTTATCTACTTTGCCTTCATTTACACAAGAGGCCCGTAATTAAACACCGCGATAAGAAACCGTGGTAGTAGTGTGGGTTGCGATGTTTAGAGGTTGAACCTTAACAACCCTCCACAGCACGCGTAGACTGTAGGGAGTAGCGGATAATTACGAGTTTTTTTTCACCTTTTCCCACTCCTTATTGAACGATGAATCTACGTAATCGAGAGGGAGTGCGCGCGTGTCGGTGCATACTTAGATGATGATCGTAAAAAATGAAGACGTGACGTTTTGAATGTTTTTTTTTATCATGGCCCCCTCTTTATGTTTGAAATGTTATTGTCATATATTATTATTAAATCACCTTCTGCACTTCTCGAACTCCACACAGTCACACCGAACCAGATTGAACGGCTGTACTCGCGCTTCACCTCTCTCGATCGTAACGACTGTGGCACGCTGTCGCGCGAAGACTTCCTGCGCATCCCGGAGCTTGCCATCAACCCGCTGTGCGAGCGGATCGTCCATTCGTTCTTCGCCGAGAGCAACGACGATCGCGTCAACTTCCGCCAGTTCACGCGCGTGCTGGCCCACTTCCGGCCGATCAAGCCGAACAAGGAGAACCGGCTGAACAGCCGCGAAGAGAAGCTGCGGTTCGCGTTCAAGATGTACGATCTGGACGATGACGAGACGATCTCGCGCGACGAGCTGCTCAACATTCTGCAGATGATGGTCGGCGCGAATATCAGTCAGGACCAGCTGAACAGCATCGCCGAGCGCACGATCGTCGAGGCCGACACGGTCGGTGTGGGCAAGATTTCGTTCGATGACTTTTGCCGCGCACTCGAACGCACGGAGGTCGAGCAGAAGATGTCCATCCGCTTCCTGAACTAATGGGAAGCATGAAACGGACGGAGCAGGGCAACGGAACCTATTTTGTATCCGTATCGCGAGCGTTAATAGCCGCGGTTTGCTTCCTCATTCCTGTGGTCTATGTGTGTGTTAATGTAGATAATAGGTAGAAAACGATTTCACGAGGCACAAAACTTATTCTCTCGACTGGGTCCCGTTTGCTGTGGGCAGCTTTTGAACGCAGAGACAGTGTTATTGGGTTTGGGTTATTCAACTGTGAATGTAAATAGGCATTTTGAGAGAATGGTACCAATAAAGATGGAATGCCAAAGCTACTATCAGCACAATAGTTTCTTTCTTCACATTTTCTACTCTGTTTTCGGACGATAAAAAAGTAAAAAAAATACCCAAAGCATTTTTTCTCAGACAAACACTTTTTAGCGTATACTGAGCAATACACTTTTTATTCGCTTAAGCTGAGTGTTAACTTACTAAATTAATTTCCGATATATTCATGCACCCAATAAGCCATCAAACAAACCAAACATCATCGCGCCTAACCGGACATTGATCAATTGTTCTACAAATTCTTAAACACCTTCGATGTGCTACACTGATAAAGAATTGCCTTCGGAAATTGGTGTGCGCTGTTTCGCAACCAACCTCACCCCACACATGTCGTACATTGGATAGATAGATACATATACTGCTGTTTGTGTGGCCGAATGGAATCCAGCCACCTCACCCCTACACTCCTCTCTCCTCGCATCATTCCACGGGGTGGTGTTCAATTTACCACTCAATTGAAACGCATCGTAAATTGATCTCGTCGGTCGGTCGCACGGCCGTCGGCAACGGGCGAGGTGCTTTACGTGGTGGAAGAAACGGCCAGCTTCTTCAGATGCTCCATAAACACTTGCAGCGAAACGTCGTCCGTGAGCACGGGCGCACCACCGTCCTTTAGTAGTGAGATAACGGATTGTGATTGATTAAATGGGGATGAAAAAAGAAAAGTAAAAAACGATATTAATATCCATCGTCGACACATCACAACTCAGAGGGGTGCGTGGCGCTATATATTGTTAGAAGCAGTGATGTTTGTGTACAATTTAAAAATATTTCACAAAACATAAAACGCTTTTTTGCTACACTGGCGAATCTGCTTGCGAGTGAGTACTCAAACATTTTGCGAAATGAAAAAAGTAGAGCACAACGCTCTAAGGTATATTGAATTTTGTTAAGCATAAAATTTTGTTACAAAAATGGAAAACAATATTTACATATCTTTATGTGAAATATAAACAGTGACTAATATTCAAGTTTCCCATTACCATTTGGAATAAGTAACATTAGCGTACTCATTGCAGACTGATTCCATAGTTTAGTCTCCTTTTTATATTAAACAAAACACCACATTTTCCAGTGCGGAATATTCGGAATTTCGGAGGTCGAATTCCGAATGATATAAATAAGTGAGATGTGTGATTAAAATGATGAACAGAACTATGAATAAGAACATATAGGTTGTTAGAACGTACTTATGAGAAATATTCTAGTTAATAAAAGTTTCTTATTGCTAGACATTTTTGAACTTAGAATAAAAGGCCACTTCCTAAGTATAAACATGGAAACCTTGTATATAATAGATGCTCAAAAAACACCGTGTAAGAGATTACTTTAGTTCCATTGTTCTTGTCACCAGCGCATCCGTTCGTAAAAACGTAGTAAATTGAGACTAAAAATAGTCTTTGGAAAAAAATCATAAATTTTACGATCGGAAACACCTTACTTTACATGACGAGTAGTATTAGTAGTGCAGTAACCACCCCATCCCATGGCTAAGTTATATAATACCCCGCACAGTACATTATAGACCCAATTTGGAGATCGTTTGCTTAGAGTCAATAGTAACAAAAAAAAAGTAGGATAAAAATATCTACCGCACTCGGAACCGCCATCTGCCAATGTGATCAACCAACCAAGAGAGATCAAAGTCAGAGGAATTAAGGGAACGAATGGGCAAACGGGATTGAGTTTTTCGTTCCAATGTTCCGTGACCAATGGTGTGTTTTGCCCGGGGGCCCGCGGTCAGGTACGTCGGTTTTGGGCGGGTCGGGTCGTGTGGTGTGTTGAGTTGAGATATGATCAATGCACGATAAGTTCAACCACATCACCACAGCAAGGAGATTCACGCATGATTCCAATAACAGAGCAAAAAAAACACACAATGTAAGTACAATACAAAACAGGGGGGGGGGTCCATTTCGCAGTTGGGGAACGAAATGTTGCTTGGAAGGTAGAGTGCGATCTTGAAGTCACCCTTTAATGCACTCACCTGACCGTACGCGTACATGTTGTTGTGGGTCTGCGAGGGATTAACCTTCGACAGGAGGAACCGGGCCTGCGAACCACCCTGCTCGGTGTCGATGTACCGTGGCATCGGGAAGCGCGTCTGCAGGATCTCCTGCGCGTCGTCGACAGGCGCCTGCAGCAGCTGCTTGAAGTTTTCGTACTCCGGCATGTCCTGGTATTTATCCTTGCGCCACTGCGCGATCGTCTCACCGTGGAAGATGAGAATCTGGAAGAACGTGTCCATCAGCAGGATGCGATCGGGCTGGATGGAGGACGTATCGAGCAGGACCGGTTCCGGGGGCCCGTTGAACGAGTATGAGTACAGTATCGGCTGTATCATGATCAGCGATTGCGTCAGATCCTCTCGCATGAGCATGTGCCGGTAAAAGGTCGTCTCGTCTGGGCTGTTGTTGAACACCTGCAGGAACTGCGACCTCCGCAGATGGTACATGAACTGCGGGAACAGTGAAAAGTTCTCCGCCAGCCGGAAGCTGTTCGGGTCGTCCTTGCCGTACTCGCCGAACTTCTGGCACAGACGAATCAGCTGCCGATCGACCCACCGCAGCGTGTCGGGCCCATCGTCCGATTCAGCGCGGTACACGACCATGCGGGACATCAGCACGGCCGCCGCCTCCTGATCGAAGCCGGCGCTGATCATGTGCAGGTTGGCCGTCGCATCCGCCCAGCTGCGGGCGACGGTCGTGACACGGATCCGGCGCTGTCCGCTGGAATGTTGATACTGCGTAATGAACTGTAGGCAGCCACGGCCACCCTGCGGTATCGGGGCGGCGTGCTGATTAGCCACCTCGAAGAAGAACGCCATTGTCGTGTTCGGGCTCATGGTGCACAGTTTCCACTGCACCGTATTGCCCATGCCGATCTCCGTGTCCGACACGGACGCGTTCTTCACGTTCAGCGAAACGCACGAACCAATACCGCCTTCGATCTTCAGCTCGCGCGAACACTTGATCTCCAGCGTACCGTTGAACGCCATCTTGAGCTCGGCCTTCTGATCCGCGGCAAACACCCGCTGGTACGTTTGCTTGAAAAGCGACGAGTTGAACGAATCGCCCATCACCATATGACCGCCGGTCGAGTTGCAGCACTGCTTCATCTCCATCAGGCCCGTTTGATCGAGCGCACACGAATAGATGTCGATGCAGTGGCCGTTGGTGGCCGTGCGCAAGGCGAGCGCCTCGTAGTGTTTGATCGCCTTCTTCATGAACTTCGCGTTGTCCTTCTGGATGTCGTGGTGCGAGCGGATCGGGTGCTTCAGCTCATCGTCCACCACCTGACCGGGTCCCTGGGAGCACGGTCCGCCGACGAACAGCATGATGCGACCGCCCGTGTTCGGGTACGTGCACTCCAGCAGTCCGACCGCGATCGACAGTGCCGCTCCGGTCGACCGGAGATACCGCTTACCCTGCGGCACCGGCCACGGATCACGCTGCAGCTCGCCGAGCAGATCGGTCAGCGCCATGTCGCACTTGTGCAACGGCTGCAGGAACCGGTTGGCCGGTGGGACGGGCGCAGCCGCACCCCGCATTGCCTGCTGCTGCTGCTGCTGGCCCGGCTGCTGAGGCCCCGGCCCGCGCCCAATACCCAGCATGTCCTGTATCTGCTTCGCGTTCAGATCCTTCGTGCCGCGGAACACGTAACTCTTCGAGCAGCCCTCCGTGCCGAGCTCGTGCACCTGCACCATCTTGCCAAACGTGATCAGCCCGACGAGCGCATTCGCGGGCAGCAGGCTGAGCGACATCTGCAACGAGTCCTTAAGCGCTGTCAGCTCCTCCTCGTCCATGCAGGTGTCGACGACGAACAGGAACACCGGTGGCATGCAGGGGGCCCGCGTGATCGTGTACTCGATCGTGCTGAAGCCCGCAATCAGCTCGGCCGGTTGATGCTGCTCCGAGATGGCTGCGTACTGCGGCGGGAAGGGATTGCGCTGGAAGCAGAAGTTGCACACCCACAGCTTCGCCCGGTAGTCCACCTGGCAGAGCGGGTTCAGTATCGCGCGGCATGTCGTGCGCGTACAGACGACCGGATCGTAGAGAATCGGGGGCAGATCCGGGCGCTCCTTCAGCGGCTGATAGAGACAACCCAGCGGCACGACCAGGCGCGTCGAATCGATGCGGCTCGAAGGCCACACATTCCACGTGAAGCGGATGCCATCGCGGTCTTCGTTTTGTTGGATAAATTCCTCGTAGGTCGTCATCGCGCCAGCGTCCTGCAAAGACGGCGATTATTTAACCTTGCGCGATTGCAGCGCCCACCGGAGTTGATACGCACCTTCTACAAGACGACTGCGTTAGTCACTTTTAACACTCTGTGTTCCGATAAGTTTGACCAACCAGATACACTTATTTCAATTGCAAAACATATTTAAAACTCGTTACTATTCCAGCCCGTTTGCTTTGGAGAACCAACAAAAACCACGTACTCAGGCAGATTTGCGCTGTCAAGCTGAACACGTCATTTCGCCCGAGCTGTCAACTTTGACACTGTGATTTCGCCCCGATTACGGCCCAAGAAGCAAGCAAGCGAGCCAATTTCAAAATGAAAATGCCAATAAATTATCCATTCTCATTGTGATTTCTTACGTATTAAATATAGAAAATTCAACTGAATTTTCTCACCAATCATCGGAACTTTCCACCACAATTTGTAAATAAAATTAGCGAAACGTCCTCCCATTGACGGCGTCGTCGGTGTATTGGTGCATACTCCGCACGGGTGGGTAGACCTCTATGCACCGTGTGTATCCGTCGTCGTCGCGAAGAAGGCAGCCAGTGTAGGGGCGAAGAAATACCCACTCTCTTACGTAGTCAGTCGATCGGAAGAAGAAAGTGTCCGCGTTGGTGCTGCGCTACCTCTCCGTGCTGGCGCAGATGGGCGTAGAAAAGCGGTCAAAAGTGTGCTCGCAGTGCCGTCGCGCAAAAACCCAAACGCCCCAAATGCGTAAGCAGTGACCCACCTCGCCGCGTCGTCGTTCTCCCCGTGCAACGGAGTGTTAATGTGGCAGTACCAATTGGTGGGGAGGGGGAGAGCTGCATTGTGGCAGAGTGCAATCGTGCAGCCGTGTGTGGCTCCTCGGTTTGGTGGTGGTGAAAAGGCTGTTGTCCTCCCCATAGGAGACGAGGAGGAGAAAGCTGCAAACGCGCCACCCCAGTGACACGAGCCTTATTTTCCCGCTAGTCTGCAGGGACATCTGCCAGCTGGGTGAGCTACGGAGAAAACCCTGCCTGTGTTAGCATCGGTCTTCGTGAAAAAAGGCACACATCCATCACGCGGGTGCCACGGCACAGAAAAACTACAACGCATTATTTTACGTCGTATGTCGCGCTTCTGCTTCGTCTTGCTGGTGGTGCTGCTGCCGCGGTCCTCATAATCGTGATTCGAGTTCATACCGTGCACCCCGTCGTTTCCATCCCCTGCCCTGTTCTCTCCACGTACACGTCTCGCGCTGCAGTGGTGGTGGTGGTGGTTTCTGTGTTACTACGTGTGTGCCGATCTGCCGTCGTCGTCGCTTCTTTTGGCGACGTTTACACACCGCCTCTTACTCATCGCAGCAGCATAAAGTCACGCACACTACTACGTCCGTCCCAATCTCCTAAGCACACACAAACATACACATTGAAATAGGTGCACCAAGGTGACGTGCATTCGTGTCGTGAATGATCGTGCACGGTGGCGATGGTGTGCGTTATCGCTAACACAACTGACAGTTGTGCGCGATAGAAAGAGCAAGAGTCGGAACCGCGGAAAGCCTGGCGCCATTCGCTCGCGTGTTTGCGAGAGCGAGAGAGTGATAGAAAAACAAAAATAACATCTCGTTGCGCGAAGGGTGGTGGTGAAGGAAGAGCGCCCTTAAATACACACACACACGAGCATACAACAGGACAACACCACGGCAGGCCAGTCGACGTCGTCTTCGCGGAGGTGTTTACACGGAGTTGCCTAGGTTCTTAAATTAAATAGATATTCTCGTTCGCCATCATTTTTTCGTGCGCGCCGCCCGTTTGTCGTTGGTTGGTGTTGCGAGTGTCGGGAAAAAGAAGTGTTGAAACACCCGGTCTGGTGCGCCAGCAGAGTTTGTCGCGTTCGGTACGTGGCCATCGTCCCTTGTCCCTGTTTTTCTCGTTTTCAACGCACCACTAACGCCCTTACAAGGCCGGCAACGTTTTGCCGAAGCAGACAACCCGGGGAGACGAAACACTGGAAGTGATAATGAACCACCGAGGCCCAGTTGCTGGTCGCTAATCTTGGCCAGCGCAGCTGACAAACAGAGATCCCACATCGTCGTGATATGACAACGGCCGACAGCGGCCCGCAAGTGCTATTGTCAGACGGAAAAGTGTCAACTGCTGCTGCTGCTGCTGCTGTTGTGTTGTGCTGTGATCTCACTGTCCTGGTGGGGTGAGCAGTGGGTCGTCGCGCCGGGAGAGGGTGGTCCCTCCCCATACCATCTTCGCGGATAGGTCTGTTTGTGCAGGTTGCTAGATGATCGTGCGAAACGTACATTTATCCCTGATTATCGTGGTTGCTGTGATCCAAGTGTGCTAGAGGTGTGCGACTGTGTGTGTGTGTGTGTGTGCACAGCATATTTTGCCTTTATTGCGTTTCACGGATAGAAAGAGAGTGGTGCAACGATTGTTGTGCTATAGATTATTCCTGAAGTCTGAACACGAAACTTCTGGAAGGCATCCAGCCACTGCGGAAGAACAAAACAAAACGCCTATCCGTTCCATGTTCCAAAGGACGCATCGATAGGCGCCTAGTGTTTCGAAACTTCCGACTACAATAAACTCCAGCAGCAGCACCATGTGGACCCCACCGTCTTACGACATAATTGTCGAAACGCTGACAGGGTCAGAGTTCGAGGTGACGGTGCAGGATCGAACCACGGTCGGATATCTGAAATCGGAAATTCAAAAATATGAGGGTAAGTTCTAGATACACGAGGGTGCATGGGCCATAAAAATGATACATCAAAGAAGGCCTGGTTTTATGTTTACAAAAGACAGCAAGATGATTTAATTATAGGTTTGATTCTATGACCGGATCGTAATTCGTAATCGTAATAATTGGACAAGCATTTCTTGATTTTGATTAGAAATCAGAAAAAAACACGAACCATATGAATCGATTCTTTAGCCATGCTGTGGTCGATACGTTCTTTTAAGCGTTCTTTGTTCTATTGAATCGTAGTAGAATCATATCGCCTCTTCCGTACAATCGTTTTGCATTTATTTAACCGAAATGGCATATTTTGTATTTTAGGCATCCGTCCTACACATCACATGCAAACTGATAACGGTCCTGCGTTTAATCCAATAACTGCAAAGAAAGCCTCTTTCCTCGCGCGGAAACTGTTGTTACCCAACTAAATCCACCCACCGGTTTGGATCGAATCGGCTCTCCTCTCTGGCCGTGCATTGGACAAACCTAAGCTGCACTTGACGGTTTATGCAACCTTCGGCACCAGTCCGGCCACTGCGGAGAATGCCGCGTGCATCAATACTTCAGGACAGCCTTGACTCGAGCTCGCGTTTGTGTGTGTGCGTTCGTGAAATTAAATCAAATTAACTGAGTTCTTATGTTGATATTTGACGATTAAAATGGAAAATGGGATCGGATGTCCATAGACAACGCTGGAACACCATGCATTGTTGGAATGTCATCATGCCGTTTGATAGTAAAATAGGAAAAACCCCAATCGATCGCTATTTTTAGACAAATCATCAACTGTCATCGGAACCGTTTGTGATGCGTCCGAGGCATTATTTGCAGACTTCCAAATCACACATCACACCCGTCGATTGCTCGCTGTCCCTCTCGCACCCTTCCCACGACTGCTTCACGTGCACTTGGTGCCGCGTGCCATCGATTCCTCCCGGGCCACTGATAACAGCAAGCAATGGACTAGCTGTTTGCGATGTTTTTGAAATCTGGATTGTGTGTGTATGCAGATGGTAACGACAATTACGATCGCTTTGCACAGTTGCTTTTTGGAGTGATGTTCTTCGCTCCGTCAGTCTTATTAAACACTGATTTTGATGCAACACTGTAACGGACGACCGCCATCATTGCGATGGTCATGTACAGTAACCAGTACAATCAGGATCTTAACCGGTACACGTTCTTTGCCTTCACCTTTTCGCGTGCTGCAACAGAGCGTTGATAAACGAGAGCTGATTATTGTTCAATCGATCAACTGTTGTGGGTATCAGATACTCAACTATCGGAGGTTCAAGTACGTGACAGTTCGACCAAACTTGCAGCGTAAGTCTTAGGCCGTCACGCTGTCTATGAGGGCTCCGGTCATGAAACTAGCCCGACTCCCACCATTGTTGTGCGTCTAATCAGTCACTGTCTTGGCGGATTATTCAACCCACGCGTAAGGATTATTCCACTCGCTCTGGATCCGGTCACTGATCTATCGATTACTTTATCATCTGCTTTGTGAATCTTCTGTATGGAAACAACAAGTCCACCTTATATGGCATGGCATATGCAATTTCACTCACGTATCTTGCCTGGACTTGGTTTTTGATGGTTGAAAATGAAGGCTTTTATCTCATGGAAGTTTATCGTCGCACCATGTTCCATATGTGAGGTGACTCCAGATGACGAATGGGTGTAGAGAGCCAGCTCATCAATGGCGCTTACTTTCGTCAAGGAGGACAGCGACAGCGGGGTGACCTGATAAGCGAAGCATGAAGGGACACAGAATTTGTTGTTTGCTTTCCGTTCGATGCTCGTGCTAAGATCGCCTCCCGTCTCGTTCCTGTATTGCTGTCTCTCCCATCATCATCATCCCGAACTCCGCCCGGCGACGCAAACAGGGGTGGCAGGCAGGCGCCTACAAAAGATGCAAAATAGGTTTCTATTTTTAAACTATTTCCCCAGTCATATGGCGAGTGTGCAGCCAACAGCCAGCCTGTATTTGACGCCGGCGCACATGCCGGGCGTAATTGTGCATTATTATTAGTTTGACTTGCCAGCCATGCATCATGCTCTGCCAGTTCCTGCCCAGGTCCCTCGGGGCATGAGGAGGTGTCCTGTAGGATGCAGCATTTTATTCACTGGTTAGGGCATTTTTATAATCAAATCACGAATGCAACTTATACGAACGGATACTGTTTTGTTTTTTATTTCAGGAATTCCCATCAGCCAGCAGCATCTGCTGTACAATCACAAGGAGCTCAGCGACGGCATGGAGATGAAGGACATCCCACTGGTGAAGGGCTCGCGGATTAAGCTGGTCCTTGGCATGAAGGGAGGCCCAATCTCCTCCAAGCGGCTTTTCACCATTTCTTCCGACTATGACAACTGGCTCGACATGAGCGATGTACTGTCCGGGTTAGTAGTTACGATGTTATACTTCGAGGTATTGTGTTTGAAAATACTTAGGAAGAAAATTCTCTGTTGCCAAGCGACGGAGACATCATTAAACTCGTGCCTGTGGGTCGTGGGCTACTTCGACCAATTTTTATTTATTTTCAACCTCTTTCAGGTTGAAAATAAATAAATTTTTTTATTTATTTTCAGGCATAGTGGGTGGGGCGTGTCGTACTGATTTGCATCAGTCTCCCTTCCGGAAGTGCTCCGGGAGGAGGATCGTGAAAACACGGGCGTAAACTATTTTTAACTTTTTTCGTGATTCCTACATCACGCGACTCTACGATGTCGTCACAGTGGGTTCTGTATTTCCCGACCGAACGAGACATCTTCACACGACCGACTCTCGACGGCGTTGCCCGCTATGTGCAACGATAGTGAAAGTGTGAACCGTGCAATTGATCGTGCATTTTGATTCTGTTCCGAAATGTGTTTGCAGGGAAGATTTGATAAACCTACAGAGTCCGGGACTGAAGCTGCTCCTGTACAAGGACAACAAGAAGAATGTCCACCGGCTGATGAAGGTCCGTGCGGAGAAGGCTTGCGACGGGATGAAGGGTTCGATGTCTCGCTCAATCATTGGCAGTGGTGTATCCGGTCAGGGAGCGTACGGGCCCGGTGGACACATGAGTCAGAAGGAACGTGATGCTGCAATAACTAAGCAGGTGCGAATATACGAATTCTGGGCGCTGGGCGCCTGTAGGGGCACGACTAATGTGAATATTATTGTACTATTTCAGAAAATGCAACAAATCAAAGCGAAACTAAGACAAAAGAAGAAAAGACTCGGTACTACGGAGGGCCCAGATGAAGATGACCTCCTGCAAGAACCGGCTTCGGTAGAACAGTTCGAAGAACGGCCCGGAACGTGCTCCAACGACGTTGCAGCAGACGTCGGAGGTAAAGCGATTCGCAATCCGAACCACCAATATCGGCACAAAAAGCGCCATCACCAGTACCACCACCATCACCATCACCACCATCAACATGAGACTGTGATTAAAGAGGAAAAGACACCGATCGGTTATCGACCACCGGGTGGTGGCGGCGGAACTACTCTCGTCGCCAGCGGACATACCAATCCCTCCATCGTGGGCACCATCGGATCCATGCTACCCGGTGCGGCAGGCGGCCCAGCCGCTAGTACACAGACGCACCGCAAATCCATGCCCGCTGTGATCGACATTGGTGGACGGTCGGAGCAGGAACAGGCGGCCGTGCCACCGTTCAGCTATGGACTGGTAAATTTACTTCACGGTACGGGGATGGGACGCTCACCAACGCTCGAGCAAGAAAAGCGCTCCCAAATACGGGAGCACCTGCAGCGGAACCGTTCGTTCAAAACGATCAGTTCGAAGAATTTGGACTTTGCGCGTGAAAGTTCCCCGCAGCTAAGTGGAGGTGCTGGAGGTGGTGGTGGTGGTGGTGGTGGTGGTGGTGACGGAGATGGTATAAGCAGAGACCGGCTTCATCACTCTGGATCGGCCGGTCTCGAACGTTCACTCTCCTTCCACTCGAACGGTATACTGAATCGAATGGATTCGGAGTCCACGTTAGATGGTGGCGCGTACAGTAACAGCATACGTCGCTGCGGCGGAGGTCATACACGCACCAACAACCAAACCACCGGTACGCGACTGATCGGGACGACCCAATCGCTGCACAAGCTCGACGAGAGTCGCGTGTCGTCCGCCTCCCTACACGATCTGATCGAGCTGCTAAAGTACACCCAGTCGAAGCAGCAGCAGCGCACCATTTCGAACGATTCGCTTAACAAGCTGATGTTGAACTACTCGAAAAAGGTGTACGTGCCGCACCATCCTCACCACCTATACCACCATCCGCCGGCGGGGAAGAAATCGCTGCCGGACATAAATCCGTCGCTGAACAACATCGACGAGTACCTGCCGGATTATGACTACGGTTTGATGAAGGCAGCGCCCGGGGCGACGACCACGGCGACGAAAACCACCGCCACCGCCGGTGGTGGTGGCGCAATACCGAAGCTGGTGGCGAGAAGCGAAGACGGGCTAGACTGCAAGATAGCGTCGGCCGAATACGCGTTCAAGAATGCCGGTGGCGGAACCGTAGATAAAACATTCCGGACACTGTACAAGTCAACATCGGATGGTAAGTGTGCTGGTTACTTTTTTCTATAAAATCGACAGCTATAATACTCTGTAAGTTATCAAGTTGCCTAGTACTAGATCAGTTTGTTTTCCTTTCTAAACCATTCGATGATTGAATGAAACAGAACGAGGGAATTAGTTTTTATATATTTTTTCCACATACAATACGAGACATGACGTTATGAACACAAAAAAAATTCTATTCCCCAAGTGTTTGCATTGAAAGTTTACGGAAGCAATTTACTTTAACACATTTGCACGTCATTCTACGTTGATCCTTTCCCATTCTCTCTCTTTCTCTTTCGCCACTACAGACAGCAGCGTGTATGAACTTCCCAAACTGCTGATTCGTGAGGATTCGCCGGTAGAGTCGTTCCTCGGTTCCTATTCACAGTTGGAAACGGTAGCAACGCGACGCGGAGACTCACCGAAAAATAATTTCACCTCCACCGTAACCACCGCAGCCGCCACCAGGCTCCCGGAAGGTTCGGTCGAACCGATTGACTCGGAAACCAATGCTGACGCCTCCGCCACTGGATTACTTGAGCTCCGATCGCTTACAGCGAACTCAGCGACGTCTACGTCGATCGTCGGCGAAGCGAAGCTGGCAACGGAGTCGCTTCTACAGCTGGCACAAATTGCCGCTACCGAAGGTGCGACATCGAACGGTGCGACCACCCTGTTCGGAAGCAATGGCAGTCTCACGAACGCGCCAGTCGGCGGAGGTAGCGGTGCCACACTGATGGGGACGACGACGAATGGCGGCAGCTCTTCGTCTACTTCGTGGTACCACTGGAACCACCGACTGCAGCAACAGCCACAACACCATCACCATCATCACCATCACGATGGGCCCTTCACTTCGTCTAGTTTGCAGCATTTACATAACCCGCCACGACATCATCATTCGGATTTGGGCATCAACGAGCTGGGACTGAAGTTTGTCCATGGTGGTGGTGGTGGAGCTGCTGCTGCTGCCGCTGCTGCAGCTGCTGGGAACAGTGATACAACTGGTGAATACACAAACATGATTAAGCTGCCGGCACTGTCGAACCTGGAGGCAGGCAACGGTTGGTTGCAGCTGTCTTCGTGGGATACGGTGCGATTTGGGCGCGAAGAAGATGAGGACGCAGACGATGAAGAAGTACTCGACGAGGACGAGATTCGTGGACAGGAGGAGGAAGAGGAGGACGACGATGATGACGAAGAGGAGGACGATGATGATGATGACGATGACGACGACGAGGAGGAGGATGATGATGACGATGAAGGTGTGGAAGACGTGGAAGAGGTGGAGGTTGAGCAGGATCGCGTCACGCCCTCCTCGTGCTCGTCCTCCGTGCGCCGCCGGCCGCGCGATTCATCCAACTCTACCAGCTTCATCCACAGCCATCTGTCCATCTCGTCCGACGAGGACGATCTGCTGAACGGACCCGAACTGCGCGTTGCTGGCGCGACCGGTGGCGCGGGTGTTGTTGGCGGTCGCCCCTACAAACCGGGCGGCAACAAATCCAAATCGATCGATCTGAACGAATGTCGGAAGGCGTTCGGTAGTAGCCCGACCCTACTTAATGGGTTTGGTGGGGGTGGTGTCGGTGGCGGGACGAGCTGCACCCGGCTCGTGCCACAGCTCTCGCGCCTCGAGACGATTCCCTCCCAGTACCGACGCGGCTACACCAACCTGAACGACGCGTGCCTTTCGAGCTCCACGTCTGAGCTCGAGTGTGTTAGCAATGGGGCGGCTGCGGCAGGGAAGAAAAAACATTCGGGCACGTCCGGCCTGCTGCCACCGTCGTGCGATCGGAGCGTACCGTACGTGCGCAGCAACGAAAGTCTGAACCGGTACAAGGTGTCGCTGTGTGCAACCGCCGGATCGTCGTCTGCACGTCGCCGACACCTCGGCGATAGTGACGACGGGGGACTCGCAGCCGCCGGTAGTGACGCGTTGTACCTGCGTCAACGCCAACCATCATCGATCGGTCGCCATTTGCCGAGCATCCGTGATCATCTGGCGAGCATTGCGGACGAAGCGCTCGACGGTGCGCCGGCACGTTCGAACGTTCCGGAAGGAACCGGGCATCACCATCACCACCACCGGGATGATCTGGAGTGTCAGTTTGCACGGTTAAGCTGTTGTTCGGTGCCGGAAGGGGAGGACGCCGTTTCGAACCGAGCGGTTGGCAGCGGTGGTGGTGGTGGTGGTGGTAGGAGTTTGATGCGAACAACCTCCTCCGCATCCGCCGACGACCGAAGCCGGTTTCTGTTCTGTGAGGACGCGTCCTCCGCATCGCTCCGCCCATCGGACTATTACTTCCCCTCAGACGAAAGCCTGTTCAATATGGATTCGTTCTTCGATGATTTCGTCGAGATCGACACGAGTGATATCTTTGAGGGTGCGGATTTCGTTAACCTCAATACGGGGGGCTCTGCTGGCCGCAAAGGAGGAGAGAACGGTGGTCTGATACTTCCCGACGTGCGTACGCAACAGCAGCAGCAAGAACAACTTCTCAATCAGCAAGGAAAAATGCTTCGCAAGCAACATCAGCTACAGGTAGTGAACTCGTTCAAATCGTACACCAACGACGATGACGGTGAGATTGGAAAGCAAAGGCTTCGGGCCGCAGAATCCACCTCTATGCCGAATTCTGACGGGAGCGACAGCCACTTCTCCGTCCGGCAAGCTTTCCTGCAAGCGGGAAGAGACAACATAGACGAGGAGGAAGGTGTCGCCTCGATCATTCAGCACATCGATCGGGAACGGTTGTGTGGCCCGCAACGCTGCAGCGTATCGACGCACGATCTGACGTCACCGATAGCCTCCTCGATCGTTACCGTGCACCAGGATGACAAGGAACGGTTGTTGCGACTCACGGACGACTATCCGGTGGTGGGCGGCTCGGATTTAAACGCGCTACGACAGAATCCCACGTCACCACCACCAGCAACAGCACCACAACACCACACGACCGAACAGATAAAATCGAAAAAGCTCCGGTGCGCCCAGTGCAACAAGAAGCTGGGCGTGATCATGATCATGAAGTGCCACTGCGAGAAGATCTTCTGCGCCCAGCACCGGTACGCCGAGGCGCACAACTGTTCGTACGACTTCAAGGTCGAGGGACGAAAGGTGCTGGAGAAGAACAATCCGCTGGTAGTCGCGGACAAGCTGCCGAAGATATAAATGGCCACTTGTAAGCGTGAGAGGAAGAGAGAGAGAGAGAGAGAGAGAGAGAGAGAGAGAGAGAGAGAGAGAGAGAGAGAGAGAGAGAGAGAGAGAGAGAGAGAGAGAGAGAGAGAGAGAGAGAGTACGCAAGGCTGCAGAAGTAAAGATGTGAAGATGCTACTGAAGGAGCACAGTTTTGTTCACTGTAAATCATTCATTTATCTTTGTAAATCGTTTGCAATTGTGTTTCGTATCGGTGCACACCACTAATCGAACTCGTATTATTTACGTATCGTATTATTATCCACACATATATACGAAGAGCAAGATTTTACTGTAATGGTCTAATGTATAAACATTATTTTTAGGCTTCACACGTAGCACCTAGCGTTCTAGCTCTTCTTTCATAGAATATTAAAGTAAAGAACCCATGAAGATGGTGTTGCTTTTTTAGATTATTTTAATAAGCAATCAGTACTGCGCCTTGCATCGCACAATTTGAAAGGTTCGCATCGTAAAGTTACCATGTTTGTAATAGAATATCCCGCGCGGAAGTGTAGCCAGCGCAGCGAAAGTGCTGCCGCTGCTACCCGCCTCAATACTTTAACACGTACCCTATATTAGGCGCTAGTGGAGGAGGTGTCCACTAAGAACATTAAAGGATAGGATTTTTCTCTTTTCGATCGACCACCAGGCTTCTATACGAAACGTGGTTTGTTTGTTGTTGACTTTGTGGTAAATATAGTTAGCTGCGAACTTAAAAATATAAATTGAACAACGCCAACAGCGTGCGTTGTTGCAAAAAGCCCCATACACACATATACGACAGCTAAGGATAATAGTGATCCTCAGTGCTTGAAACACGTATAAACAAGACAGCAAAAGCGGCATTGTGTAGTAAACATAATACAGCACACACTCCGTTACAGAAAACTTAACAACAAAAATAACAAATACAGGTTTAGCTAGCAACAGCAGCTAATCGCGGATGCATATGCAACAATGGCTTTATTAAATGTTAAAGAACGACGCGTAGAACACAGTCGTACCATGTACGATACAACTAAAAGTTTATCCCAGCATACGTATAGTTAGAATTCCACAAAATATGATAGCATATACGGTTCTGTGCTGAGCTTAAAACGGGTGGACGGGTGTTTGTTTTAACTTTCGTTCTCTCAAATTAATCATTTCACCGCATAACTTTAGTCGAGCTAGCTGTGTTTGTGCTACATAGCGTTATTTAAATGAGGTAACGTAAAAGCTGCTCGATGGTGCTTATAGATACGCACAACTAACCGAGTCGGAGATGGGGCGATAATACAGAATACGTCTTACTCTAGTAACGCTTTCGATACACATAGCAAAACAATTGGGGTCGGGGATGTGTTTATGGGCGGTTTCGACGTGTGCCGCGTTAGGGATATATTTATCGAATCATTTTAAGTTTTTTTTTACTTTGAAGGGAAGGACCATTTAGTGTAGGGAAGCCGCTTTTCAATAAGAAATTAAGTGACTAATTATTATTGAGTTATCATAGTCCGCAGGTATTCTATTGAATAACACACACACTTATACACAAACAACACCTTGAGTCATGTAAAAAAGGTACGGGAAACACAAGAACATGCAAAAATCGGATATTAAACATAAAATACAACAAGTTGTAAAAAATGTAAAAGAAAGGAATAAAAAAAACCGTAAACGATCTAAACTTTGTGAGTTCTGCTGTAGTGCAGCTCTCACATCTAAAAAACGATCAAAAAACTAGAGACAATTGGTTTTGATTTTGCTGTGTTTAGTTTTAATAACATAATAATTTACGTATCCGAATGTTTGTACCGTTTCTTGTGGAATCATAAAATACAGAAAGAAACCGTTCCATGAGAAACAGGGCCACCAACCTCCCTCCCATGTCCAGAATTGATTCTACTGACATTTAAAAAAGCGGAATCAATGCAAAGTAAACAAAACGCTCGCATTTTATTA
Source organism: Anopheles dirus (assembly GCA_000349145.1). Classification (NCBI taxonomy): domain Eukaryota; kingdom Metazoa; phylum Arthropoda; class Insecta; order Diptera; family Culicidae; genus Anopheles; species Anopheles dirus. The sequence continues at coordinate 4,488,791 of KB672813.1, forward strand.
GCGTAACTTGACAGGATTGTATTCGCACGTAGCGTCTCGATTCGACAAAACGAACATAGCCTACTATAGCGGTGAGAGCCGGCGTGTAGTTGCGATAGAAATGTGTTATTTGCTTCGCAACACCATGGTTACGCCAAACATGGTCGCTATGCAGAGTGCGCGCAATTGCAGTTACTAGTGAGAAGGGGTAGACATGTGTGTTATGCTACCGAAGTGCATGAGTAAAGCGTGGCTTGGGGTTTCCTAGCCCTGCCTGTGTTGGAAGGATTTTCAAGTCCACTAACACAAAAAAAGTGCACGGTAAAGGGGAGCCGCCAGCGGGGGTGGTTCGAAACGTCGTCAGCCGAACCGAACTCTAAGGATGAAGAGTTCAGTTACCTTCCGCTAATGGGCGTTCCAGTGTTATAGACGGCGGTTGACGATAGAGCTGTAGGCGTTTTCATAGAACAGGCTGATGTGCTGGCTCATAGAAGCAGTCGAAGATTTAACAACCAACGCGTGAATGTAAGCGAAACAAGCTCTTATAGAAGTCGATGTGCTAATTTTAAAATAATACCAGTGTTGCAAAATGCATAAAGCAAAGGCATTCCGTACGTGGTGGTGGGACATCGTGATCGATTTTCGTGTGTGTCCGTTTTCAAAAGAACAGAAATTAAAGTTATCGAACGTAATATTTATTATTCATCGTGGTTTCATACTTTTGCAATGCGGGGCACACGTCGGAGTGAGTGTAATTTGGATAACCCATTTCAGAATGATAACGTTTTAGAAAGTGCAAAAGTGCGTTGTTATACACTTAATACCAATTGGAAAAAATATTTTAAAATCATTCGAGCTATTGTTATGTGGAGAGTGATATGCATAACGCTCAAACATATCGCAAGCATATCGTGTAGTTTAGGCAGTTAAAAACATGAGACGAATTACCTTTCAATATAGTCAAACTTTTATTCCAGCTCGCAAACAAAAAACACGCACAAAAGAGCAATTCCTCCACGTATAAAGGCACAATATAGGCGTAGCTTAGGAACGCCGGTATGGAAGTGTTCCGCTACCACTAGGGCGGTACGAGGTTGTCATAATAAACAGGTGCAAGGGACGGAACGGAGTGCAGGCTGTTAGCGGCCCGCGAAGTAACATGTACATCGAGAGAATCTAATTTCAAAGCCGTTTCACATTTGTTTGCGCTTTGTCAATCACGTGGGTGGGGAAGATACGGTTGCACTGAGTTTTCCCTTGTCCATACCAGCAAACATACGCCCCTCCATCCCAGAGCACCCTTGGGACATTCGTGAGCGAGACCATGCCTGCGAGAAGTGCACGAATGTCCTTAGATACGCAAATGTTTGAGCCTATGCTATGCGGTCTGTGCTCATGTCACGAATGCCCATGAATAGTGTCGTTAGTTCAGAGGGGAGGTCTCCCATAAAGGACCCGTGTGTCAGTCAATTTGTGCTGTGTAGGCGATGCATTCGCTGGTATTTATGTGTATGTGTGTGTCTACCATTATTTTCCATCCCTCGCACTCGTTGGCGCCAATCGACGGATGACCAGCTACAATCCTGACATAAAAGAGACTCCACCGTCAGTAGCTATCCTTTCGTTGGGGGCTCGTGGTTTGTGCTCTCGGGGTTGCAGTAGGCTGTACTGAAATAAGTGCGAACTTAGTTGGCTGTGGACCGGTTCTAGACAGATAACTGACTACTACGTTCTACAAAATGATCCCATATTATTTGTGACGCGCAAAATGTAATGATACTGTAAATATAAAGAGAGTTTCATTTAAAATGATATGTAGAATGTAATCAAAAACAGTGTCAATTGAAATTAACGAAATCCTAACCTCAACTAAGGCGACGAGGAAAATTTTGCAAGCGATTCCTATGTTTTAGTGCAAAGTAGTGACACTATCCGGAAATGGCAAGTGTTGGCCAACATAATTCGTGATACGAGTTCCAGCTTTCAACATCATCTTTGAAGTGTTTGACGGAAGAAACCCCGAAGAGATGCAGCAGTTTTGTTGCTGTTTCAGTAGCCGGACGGATAAGGTGTCACCTGGTGAATCATTCGACGTACGTATTCCGTAGGTTACTTTGTTGCGTTGCTGGGATAGCGTCAATAATCACACGAATATTCTGTGTTGTCATTTGTAAAGCACTCTAAATCGCCCACACCGAGCAGCAGCAATGAGTCGGATAACATCTTCCGAACCGAACGGCAGTGCACGGACATACTTTTCATTGCCATCAAAGCGGCTTTCATTCTCATTCTGGTAGGTACAGGTAGGCAAAGTTTTGAGCCCCAACACTTTGACATTCTTGTTTTTCAATATGTTCCCAGTAGTTGAGATGATCAATTACGTGAATCGACGTACTATCCAAAAGTATTTCTTAGCGTTATGGAAGATATGGAACCTGTGAAATCCTTACATTTGCATGAAGTGCAAGTCCTGACGGACCAGAAATTCAAGAATTCAATTGAACGATCTTAGAGACGATCCAGAAAAGAGTTTGGATACTGTCGTATCGTGGCCATCGTTTTCAAAAACAATCCATGCAATTCTTATAAGAGTGACTGAAGTCAATATTTCGCAAGTCAAAGTCCTTGGATGTTATTGTACATTTCATAAACTTTTTTCTTTTTGTAAGAAACTCGTGAGCCATCCTCTTTGCTCCTCTGTTTGCTATTTCTGACTTCTCAGCTTGATAATCTAGTGGCTGAATTGTCAACCTTGTGCATATGAAAACATAATTAATTGCATAATTGTAATATGTTAGGGTGAGATATTGAGATTACTTTAGAGCTACAAATTAAGCAACTGAAAACTTCACATTAAATCAACTAACCCTGTTATATAATGTTGTATAGTTGTATAAGATCACCAATTAAGTTGTACACGTTCCGTAATACCTTCAGGAAGAGTTCAAATGTAGTCGTGTAATGTCGTAACTCGTAATTTCATTACTTGGAAAGCTTTGACTACCAGTGAAGCACCAGCATTTTTAACAACATCCGTTCAGATCCTTGGAGGTCCTTTCGTTCGATGTAAAGACAAAATTCCAAAACAATCCATTAGTCATGCCGCAACACTGCCCTAGTTAGGGCCCATTAGGTTGTACTGTTGCAATGCATTCATAGCAGGCTGCCACCAGCCACCCAGAACTATCCCACAATCTACGTATATTTTCAGGAAACCGTCCGAACCTCCCCAGTACTTATACTCATTGTGCATGAACATATATTTGCTTTTCTTTCGCCGTAGCTGGTTCTCATTATCTACTGCATGGCGTTCGGCGATATCTATCGCATAATAAATGGCTACGATGACTGCGCCAACGTTTGTGGACGTGACAACAAGCCGGACCAGGGTCTCCCGTGCAAGGTAACATACGGCACACGGCGTGTGTCGCGTGCACAGCAATGGTGTCAAGCGTATGCGTCAATAATATTCGATGGCTATGGCGCCAGAATGGAGATAACCACAGTTTTGATGGCTATTTTCTGTGTCATTTTTTCTGATCTGCAGGGTTCAGATAGGACGGGTGAACGATTCTTGCTGGTGGAAGGATCCGGCGTGACGGAGAGCGACCTGCATCGTATGTGCGTCCCGAATTGCGACGACATCGAAGGCTTGTAGGTTCTACGGACGGTTCTACCGCGCGGACGAGTTGTCGGTATCATAATCTTTCCACCCGTAAACTATTCCAGCAAACCATTCCTGAACCGCTGCGTCCGGAAGAACAACCCCACGGAGGAGGTCATCACGCGTACCGGACTGCAGAACTACTTCCAGGAGGTATCGGAAGATCTGGAGGCATGCTATCAGGAGATGCTTGGGCTGGCGGCGACGGCGTTCGTATTTTCGCTCCTTACCCTGGTGCTGTTGCGCGTGCTGCCGGGGTTGATCGTGTGGTTAGTGCTTTTGGCCGTCGTGCTGGCCTGCACGGTCGGCACGATCTGGCTGTGGTTCCGGTGGCGGTACGAGGTGGAACAGCTCTCGGCCGCAGCAGCCGACTCAGCGCGCATGAGGATGAACAACTGGCTGTACTACGCTATTGCGGCCACCGTCGCTACGCTGATCGTGTACCTCGTGATACTGGTGATGCGCAAACGGATCAAACTAGTCGTGCAGCTGTTTAAGGAGGCGGGCAAAGCGATCGGCAGTATGCCATTCCTGCTGGCGGAACCCATTCTGGTAGGTGTGTCTGAAGAGAGTTCTACCGCAGCGCCTCCTTAGCAATGTTTCGAGTATTTTACTTTTAACTCATTCTCTTTGTGTGGATCACTGCTCGCCCGAACAGACGTTTGTAACTATCGCGGCGATAATCGTTCTGTACATTTACTTCACCGTGTGGATCGAGAGTTCCGGCATGCTGGTGGTGGAGAGCAATAACAGCGCCAAGTACGTGAAGGATTCAACCATGCTGTTCACCCGCTGGTACAACCTGTTCGCTTTCCTGTGGTTCTGCCAGTTTGTGATCGGCTGTCAGCACATGGTGATTGCCGGTGCCGTAGCGGGATGGTTTTTCACACGCAACAAAGCCAACCTCGGAAGCCCGATCGGCAGGAGCTACTGCAATCTGCTTCGCTACCATCTTGGTACCGTGGCGCTGGGTTCGTTCGTCATTGCATTGGTGCAGTTGCTGAGAACGTTGCTGAAGCTGCTGATGGTTTGTCTTACCGGCAGTGTGACTCCCACAAATGGCGGCTTTGTTTGCAAACATTGTTCTTTTACTCTTTAGCATTCGGTGCGGAACCCTCAGAACCGTGTGACCAGCTTCCTGTTCGACTGTTGCCAGTGCTGTCTGCAGTGCTTCGAACGGTTCTTGCAGTATCTAACCCGAAACGCCTACATCCTGACCGCGATGCACGGCGATCCGTTTTGTCGTGCGGGGAAGAACGCATTCCGGCTGCTCACCAACAACGCCCTGCGCGTCTTCGCCATCAACTCCGTCGGCGACTTTGTGCTGGTGTTGGCGAAGGTGTTTGTCGTCGTCGCTACCGGGCTCATCGGGATGGAACTGATCCAGAAGAAGGAAGGCCTCCACCATCCGTACGTGCCACTGATTCTCGTTGGCATCTTTGCCTACTTGGTGGCACACTGCTTCATGACTGTTTATGAGGTAACGTAAAGAGATCTCGAGATGTGGAAACGGGGTCCACGCAATCATAACCAATCACACCCTTTCCATCCCTTCCATCCTTTCGCCGAATTAGATGACGGTCGACACGATTTTCCTGTGCTTTTGCGAGGACTGCGAGTGCAACGATGGCATCAGCCGGCCGTACTACATGTCGCGCGGACTGATGGAGTTCGTGCAGAGCTCGAAGAAGGCGCTCGCGATCGGCGAGAAAGGTTCTGGCGGTGGGCGAAAGTCCACGATACGCGACGGCAAGGCCTGGACCGCGGATGATATCAAAACGTCCGGATCATCCGGTGGGACCGTGCAGCAGCAGCGCGCTACGGCAATTTCCGAAACAGTTGACTGAGCTTGGACGGCGCTGACGGTGTATTACTTGGGTGTTTATAGGTTAGGTTTTGAGGAGTGCGATCTGGAGTTAGGATGTCCTTTTTATATAATTCGACTTTTCCGCGAACGTAAACCTAGTTTTACAACAGCCTTTTGTAATCAATCAGCACGCGATTCCGCGCACACTGCGGAAATCAATATTTTTGTACAGCATTTTCGGGTGAATAAATTCAGAGTGAACATTTTGTGAAATTTGACCACATCGATGTGTCCGTATACAGCCGATTTGCGGTGTTGGCCCGCTGCAACAAACTCCGAAACCGCGCACAATTGCTGATGTCTTTTGCTTGATGTCTTTTGCTATGGAATGTATTTTTTTATTCAATCTTTATATTCGACTGCAAACTCTCAACTGCACAACTCAACTCTCAAGTCATCGTGTAATACGATTGTGTCTGGATGTTATAATGTGTAGTGTGATGGAATTGTACATCTATTTTTTTTTAACGAAAACTCAAAAATAATTCTCAATATTTTCACCCACTGAAATACGAGTTACGCATATACAGGGTGAAATTGCTGGGTTCATAATTTACTGCTTTATAACACAGCGTGATATTTTCACGCTATTTTCACTTTACTTTATAGGCTCCTTTCGACCGGAACTAACTCCCAATGAAGTTGCACACATTTACAAGGTAAATAATAAGAATCGAAATAAATGAGCTTGTGGTAGCTAGCTACAGCTTAAGCTATCTCGCGTGTGATACGCGCGTTCTGACGCGTTTTTTCTTCAAATTTGGATGTAGAGCTGTCTTTTAGTTCGCTTGGTGAATCTACTTGCCAACTATACACAATGTAGTAGGACCCCATATGAAGCAAACAAAATAAAATGAATGCCGAAAAACAAAACACTTATAGCACTCATAGTTGAAGGGTGCCCCGACACTTTCTACTAATACCGGTAGGCAGAGTTTTGGCGTCTTCCCCTACCTCCGCGTTGGTTTCCTCGGCGCGATTGCTGCTGCTGTTGGTTCTGCGGCATGTGCATTTGCTGCTGATGCATGTGGGCCTGTTGGTAAGGGTGTCCGTGCGGTGGGGATCCCATCGATTGCAGCCCGGTACGGTTGAGAGAAGCTGGAAATCATAGATAAGTGTTGTGTAGAGTGTTTGTCGTGAAAGTGAAAATCAGCATCCTCACATCTGCCGTCGCTCCAAGTGATAGGTGTACGGTTTGAACCCCGGTGGCCGTAACGGCGACCACCCGCGCGACGTTCGTTAACGTTGGTCGCTACGCGCTGGGTCGACAATGTACGTGAACGTGTATTGCTGCTGGGGGTTTCCAGTACTTCCGCCTCGCTGCTTTCTTCCATCTGCAGTTCAGTAAACAGTATAACAAAACCATACAGAGTTTGCGTGCATTAACTACATGAATACGGAACGGCTGTGAACACTTACCGGCGATCTTTGCACGGTGGTATTGAGCTTCTCGCCTTCGGAGCTGACACCATCGTCACCATCACCGGCATTCTTCTTCTTGTAACCTCGGGACAATCCACTGCCACTGCCTCTTCTGGATCCACCCTCCGAACCAGCGGTTGCGGCCGATTCTGAGCTGGCCGCGGACGTGCTTGGTGCACCCGTTGCTGAGACGTTGGACGACTGGTTGGTGGTGGTTGTAGTGGTGTTTGTGTTGGTGGTGTTGGTAGAGATAGAAGTGGTGGTGCTTTGATCCTCCATATCCACATCGCCGTCAACGTCATCATCGACATCGTCCGCAGTAAGGGTCATGTTGGGGTCAGCGCTGGAACCTCGATCGATGATGCCATCGTCTACCAAATTTTCGTCGTCGTCATCGTCATCTTCGCCCAGCAGTTCGCGCTCGCTACGATCAAGCAGCCCGACCCCGGCATCGGAGCCGGACGCTTGCGCTTCCGACGAGGAGTACGAACCGAGCAGAGGGTCGATACCGCTGCTGCTGGTGGTTGATTCTGGGATATAACCATCTGCACGTTAGCAAATTGTGTTACACCGGCCGAGACATGGATGGTTGACAAACAACACAAAGGGGCAAAAAGAAACACATAACAAAGAGACAAACACGGTTATCAGCACGTGTTCACGATTGAAGATACGCACAGTTTATGGCACTGTCGCGTGGTTGTTAGTGTTCTCAAATGACACAGATAATGTGTTAAGCATGCAGCTCATTTACATATGTGTTAGACAGTCAGTGTTCCGATAGAAAAGAAAGCAAAGATCACTCAGAAACTCACCTCCAACACTAGCGCCCGAAACCAGTATATCTGGAACTTGACTTTCGCCTCCGGCGGAAGACATCCGATCGTTGTTGCTGCCGAGTCCACTGCTGGACGGTCCAGCAACGGCAACTGATCCCAGCAGACTCTGCTCGGGGTGCGTCGTATGTTGCGGTGTCGTCGGTACACTGCGTCCACCGCCGCTGCTACTACCGGCCGTACCTTCGTCCAGCTGAGACAGATCGATCCGGGTGTCATCGATCCCTTCGGGTAGACCGACACCACCACTACCATCGGCGCCACCACCGCTGGTCGGCACCACACCGACCGTCTGGCGACTGCTGGTGGATGTTTCACCGAATGTGAAGCGCGCAGTCGGTACCTGAGGATGTGGAGAGCCCACGCTGAAGCTGAAAGTGGGAAACGAATAGTTTCAAATAACAACCGACGAAACAATATGTAGCTAATTAAAACGGTCATGGAACTATTTTAATACTCCACATGGACGATGCAACAAATAATTAAATCATACCAACATTCCTACACGCTTGATTTGATTGAACTTATTAAATAACAATACATTATCGGTGATAAGATCACGTCAATTATTATTTTTTCTCAAAACTTATAACTATATCCAGCATCCGGGACATTTTAACTTAATCCACGATGCTTTAGATCTATCATTGGTGACATTTTATTTACAACAGAAAACAAACTACCAGCATAGACGAAGGGAGAAAAAAGCACATCAGAAATGTAGTTATAGGATCGCTTTAATTTCGGAATCGTTCTCCAATCAGACCACAGGCCCAACACACACACACACCCATGTAGCATGTTCATACCTGACACGCATGATGATGAATAAATATATGGTATATCTTTTGGATTGATTTTTTTTCTTTCCTTAGAAGAAATTGTTAGAAGCCAACGATATTGAATGGCATTTTACGACAACTAAGCATCATGTTTATATGTAATTTTCAAGTATGTTTACGTATATTGAGCAGACTAATGATAGCTATCTACCTATTCGTGTTTCTTAATATCTTATCCCTAAACCTAGACACATTAAAATAGTATGTTGGCGTCACGACGAAAACAAATTGTCACTTTCACACTGCCCTGGAACGTTTTGGATATAACGGTGACGTGACGAGGATATTGATGGTTTGCAGTAAAAAATGACCGAGCTATTTGTTCGTGGAATAGCTAAATCTGATATGAAAAACAGGCTATACAATTGAAATAACTCTTAAATTCCTACCGGTTTATTGTTTACGAGCCAACATAGAATAACACAACAAATAGGTACACTACACTATCCCTAGACACGACCGTACAACAACTGCAAAGCACAACACAATATCAACGTGAGAATGTATGTTTCTAATTGCACTGAAATGATAACGAATTTAATATTTGTACAAAAACCCGTCCTTCCCATTCTGTAGAGACGTGCTTTATGGAATAATATGTTCAATATGATTTGTTTGGTAATGTATAGCGAGAATAGATTGCAATGTTGAATCCTTTACTAATATTACAAGCGCTATAAACAAGTCTGAATTCGACTGACATTTGAAAAAAAAACACAATCTCCGCTGTTACTGTATTGTGCCTGCTGTTCGTTGAGTGATAAATCCAGATTCTGATGTTTAAGCTGCACCATGATAGATTTTACCACGATATTTTAAAGAGCAATGCGGTTGCAGCTGGATCACCAGAACAACGATATATCGAAGCAAAAACGAATACCTAATTTCGACGACTGTGGCTGCCTATTGTCTATGAATATGGTCTAAAATTAATATCATATATTGTAATCGCCTCATATTTCTTGCAAAACACGGTTGTTAGTGAATGGATGCTCAATCTCCAATGTGCAATTCATCATCATAGCCAGGTTGGCCCTTACTTAGTGCTTTGCGGTTGAACTTCGCGGCCACCCGTGGTCTGTTGTAGAACGAATCGACGACTAAGATGTTTTCATTAGCAAAAACCCTAATTTACCTAAAAGCGATAGTTTCTAAACCACGATAGCACATAACTACTCTATGAATGACGTGTCCCGCGTTCGCTTTTCCGCGTGCGATGTGCCTCATAGCCTATGGGCGTATGCGAAAACCGTGGAGACAGAGAGATAAGAGATAAAGAGAATTAGAACGAGAGCTTGCTATTGATGTTGGTATGATATAAATAAGAACATTAAAACACATAACATTAGAGACCGGGTTGTAGATATAGCATTCCATGTGTTACTTCGCAGATTTGATTGATTGTAGTGCTTTTGGACATACTAGTTCGCGCCCAGAAGCATTGTTCGAAAGATTCATACATTATTTGCTAAGCTTTTTATCTTGGTGTTTGGTTATCATAGTGAAGAATTTAAATTGAAGTGATATAATTTTCAACTAGATGAAAGTGAAGTCGAAAACTATAGCAAAAAATAGCCCTATAGAGAAGGTCTTGGACACACAAACCTTGGACAAAAACCGAAAAAAAATTAACACGCAAACATCAATTTTAGCTTTAGCATACCGAAATCATGTGGTAAGCATCGTATGAAACACACTTGAAGCTAAACTCACGTAGTGTATCTACAAAATGATGATTATAAACCAACATCGTGGATAGCGAAATGTCCATAAAACAACTCAATAATACACCGAATAAAACAATGGTTAATAAAATTGCACCAAGTAAATGGAATTAAACTTTTATAGTACACGCCTAGTTTTTTATATTAGGTAAAATTATCGCAATTACAACTATTCCATAAATGCTTATGACTTTAATTGTTTAAGGATATATTGGAGTTATTTTCAAATGTACAAAAAGCAAACATTAAATGGTGGATAGTAGAACAATGTTAAAAAGTAAAACGATATAAATGAATATAAAATAAAGCGAAAGGTACAGATTGTTACGAAGCGCAAAAAAAATGATTTGAATGCAATAAGATGTAATGAAAGATGATAGATGAGGATGATGTACTAGCACAGTGGTCGGCAATGTGTGGCTGCTGTTTTATCCTCGCAATCTAGCTGATTAATCCCACGTCAATCTTTTATGTAGACAAAGTTACATGCATACACGACATGCATGTTCATGTGAAAGAAAAATCTATTTATGACAGTTATTCGCTGCAACCATTCACGCCCTGCCAGCTTTTCATAGAGATGAAAAAAATGCAGTAAACAGTTTATGAATTATTATGTTTGATGTCCTAGCTCTTCTCCGGAATTCTTAGGAGCTCACATTGTCGACCAGTGTAACCAGACGAGGAGTAGCGGGAATTGCCTTACATGTTCTATGCGTTTCTTACCCATCAGTTCGGCGAGGAGCGTACAGTGTCGGCGTACTTGGTACGATACGATCATCTGCACTCTCATGATGTTCGTAGTTCTGCTGCATCAGCATTAGGTGTGCCGCATGCTGCTGCTGCCGGCTCAGAGGATTCACTATTTGGCGCGCCGAGGAGGTTCCAGCGGTTCCGCTGCTACCGGCGGCGGCTGCCGCTTGCGACGGTGCTGCGGCACCCGATCCCGAAGACGTCGCAACCGTAGACGGCAGCGCGACGGAGGAAGATGAGGACGACTGTTGGCTGCTGCCGGCGGATGCTTCGCTCTGACCAACGCCAGTAGTGCTCTGAATATGTGGCAGTTGCTGGGCGTCATTCGACGTGTTGCCAGCACCGCTGGTGGAACTTGTACTGGCACCGCTTTCTACGGGCGAAGATTCCATCGAGGTAGAGGGGCCGGCTACAGCGCCAGAGCTGCCGCCTGCGGGTGCGGTCGTCGTGCTGCTGGTGCTGCTAGTTTCTACATCGGCGGTCGTATCCATCGTTTCCGTTGCATGACCTCCCGTCGCCAGCTGTTTTGCTGACGCCGAGGACGTAGAGGTGGTAGAGGTGGTACCACACGGATTCGGCACCTCGTTATCCTCATCCACATCGACCTCGTTGTTAGCGGACTGTATGTTGTTATCCTCGTCGATGTCTGGACCTTCGCCTTCGTCATAGGCCCCTACACCGCCGGCAACGCCCAGCTCCTCCGTTTCGTATCCATCGAACGGGCCATCGTCCGCTTCCGCCGTACCTTCGTCAACCATGCCGACGTCCTCTTCTTCCTCTTCATCCTCTTCGTCGTCTTCGTCATCCTCCTCCTCCTCGGAGTCGACTACGATGATGTCGTCCTCTTGGTCACGTTGTGAGGATGTCGGAACTTGATACTCCACATCCAAGCCTGACTCACTGACACCCTAATGTACCAGCGGAAAGGAGTATATTGGTGGATTAATAGTTGTGCCCAGCTACACTAACGTCGTGCAATGTTCTACTACGTCGTGCACTGATATGTTCTACATTACCTGAAAACCATCTGCGGCGACTTGGACCATTCGTATACGCTTCTTCGCCGGTGCAGGTTTATTGGCCAGCTGCTGCCCGACGGTATCGGTAGAGCTGTCACCTTCTACATCTCGCGGACGTTTGTGACCTGCTTGCGTAGTGGTTACGGTGTTGCTAGAAGATGCCTGTGAGGATAATTCACACAAAATAGCACCGAAAAAGTTTTTTTACTTCATGTACTTCATGTAAGCGACTCGACAAACTTCACCCTACGCAGATGCTTTAGTTGAAAATTCAATTTGATTTAATATACATACATCAAATCAAAGCAACCGTAGCAACCTGTAGTAGACTGTCGTTAAGCCACGTAAAATAGTGCGAATGTAATGAACCGCTTACGCTTTACTCACCTGTGCAGTTGATTGTTGCTGTTGCGGCTGTTGCTGCTGCTGAAGTGGCTGCGACTGGACTGTCGACTGCTGCGACTGTTGCTGTTGTTGCTGTTGCTGAAGTTGCTGCTGCGGCTGTGTTTGCTGCTGTTGCTGCATTACCTGTTGTTGCTGGCCCTCTACATGTGGCATCACCATGGCAACGGCTGCCTGTTGCACTTGCTGCTGCTGTTGCTGGCTCTGGTTCTCGTTACTGCTTCCCATCGGTGGTACGTTTTCGCCCTCCGCGTGTGTGGTCGAGGTGGAAGACGACGATGAACTTTCAGCCGTGGAAGTTGAAGCCGTACCCATCGGCGGAACGGCAGCAACGGCAACACTGGCCGAGCTGGTTGCAGGCATGTAGTCCGTGTGTGAACTCGTCGGTGAAGAGGAAGCAATGGAATCGTTTAATCCGATAGCGTTATTGCTGCTGCTGCTACTGCTGGTAGTGCTACTACTGCTTGTAGCCGTCGCACTGTGAACCTGCTGCTGCTGTGGCGGCACGAGAGCCGTGGTGAGACCGCTGGTTGACGGCGTACCAGATACACTAGCAGTTCCACCAGCAGCACCACTTCCTGACGCTGTCGCACTGACACCGACAACCGCACTATTTGCGCCAGTCACCGACGCAGTGCTCGTGCCAGTTACCGCTCCACCCGACACGCTAACCACTCCAGACGCGGGGGTCACCGCCGACGAACCCTGCACGATCGCGACGTTCGTACTGCCGCCGGTCTGACTGGTCGGCAGTACAGCAGCCGTCCGGCTACCCACAGCCATCGGGCGGATGCTAGCCAGCGGCGTTTCGCTCACCCGTCGCGGCGTAACTGCAGCCGACTGCTGCTGGCTCGGTCCCGCCATCGGCTTTACGTTTGCCGTGCGCGGACTCTCACCAACCGGTTTCTCCGACGCGCCGGCCCCACCAACCCCGGCACTGGTCGACGGTTTCGCTACCGCCTGCTGCAGTCCCAGCTGGCGGTTCAACTGGTTCAGCCGTATGCTCAGCTGCTCGTTCTCCCGCGTCAACCGGCTGATCGTGTCCTTGCTTTCGCGATCCGCATCCGCGTTCTCCTTCTCGCAGCGCGTTACCCGTCCCTCGTACTGTGCCTTTTCCTCGCGCATCTGGTCCAACTGCTGCTGCAACTGTCCCTTTATCGCGTTCAGCTCGCGTGTCGCATTGTTCTTCTGCTCGGTCAGCGCGAGGATGCGATTTTTCGCGTCCTTCACCACGTCCATTCCACGCTCGGCCTTCTCCAGCTTCGCGCGCAGCAGCTCGTTCTCCTTCTTGAGCGTATCAATCTCGTCCGTCGCCGAATCGATCTGCTTGCGCATCTCCTCCACTTCCGCGCCGCCTCCGGCAGTGGCGTCCTCGGTTCCGGTTGATGCACCGGCCGTCGCGTCAACCGCTGAACTGCCGCTCGCCGCTCCGCTACCAGCAGCCCCGTCCGCCTCACGCTCGTCCGTCTGGCGCTTCAGCTCGGTGAATGAATCTTTGTAGCGTTTGGCAATCTTACGTATCTGGCTCTCCTTGATGCGTACCTCCGCCAGCTGCTCTTCGGCGGTCTTCAACTTGGCCTTCAGCGATTCGACCTCGGATGCTTGGGCTGCGGCCACCTCCAGCTCGTCAGACAGCCGCTTCACCTGCTCGTTGCACGTTTGCAGCTGCTTGTTCACGGCGCTCTGCTCCGTCTCCAACCGGGTCCGCTCGGCCTTATGCGTGTTGAGCTCTTCGTTCGCGTGTTTCAACAGATCCTTCTCGGCCATCAGCATCTTGGCCAGATTTTCGCGCTCCGTCTGCATGCGCTTCCAGTCGTCCGAGTTGGTCTTGGAGGAACGTTCGACCAGCGTCGTCATGCGTTGCCGCTGACGGGCTACATCCATCCGCAGTGTGGTGTTTTCGTTGCTCGATGACTCCAGCTTCACCGTCAGCTCGCGCACCTTCTCCTCGAGCGGGAACAACTTGTCCTCCGCGTCGAGCAGTCGCTGCGACAGTTCTCGCACCTTCTGATTCAGATTGTCACGCTCCTCGCGCAACACCCGATTGCTGTCCGTGATGGCGTTGTACGTGTCGAGCTTGCGCAGTATTTCCTCGTGTTTGGCGGCTGTCACGACGCCGGTGTCGTTCTTTTCGCGCATCGCGGTTAGCTCCGTCTGCGAATCGTCCAGTTTCTTCTGTAGCAGCATCAGCTCCGACTGGATGCGTACGTTCTCCGAGCGCAGCACGTCGAACCGTGCCACCGCTATGTCCTTCTCCTTACGCAGATACTTTATGATCTGCAGCAGCTGCTCGACCGAACCCTTCTCCTCGTCGTTCAACGAGCGGTTCAGGACGGAGCAGTCTTCCGCAGCGGTGCCACTCATCGAGTCATCGGCAGTCGCCGTCGCCAGTGTTTCGGCCGACGTGGCCGTCTGGTTTAAAGCCGCGGCACTAATCGACAGCCGCGTGCTAAGGCTTTGGATCTGATCGTGCAGGGCCGCGTTCTGCGCGTTCAGGTTGTCTAGCTGTTCCTCCAGCTGTGACACCTCCTTGCGCAGCATCTGCTCTCGGTTCGTCCAACACTCTTCGCCCGTTTTCAGCCGCTCCTGGGCCTGGTCGCGTTGCTGACGTAGCTCGTCGAACTGGGCCTGGGTACGCTGCATATCCTCCTTCAGCTGTGCCAGCTGCTGAATGTCACTCGAGTGCTGTGCCATCTCCCGCGCGTACTTCTGCTCCGCCAAATGGACCTGTTCGGTCAGCGCGTTACATTTGTCGCGAATTTCACGTAGCTCGCGATTCTGCTCGGCCACCTTCTCCAGTGTGCCCTTCAGCTCCAGCTGCACCTTGTGCAGCTCGGAATCCTTGTCGCCCGTCGTCAGCAACTGCGCGCCGGCAATCTTAAGCGACACTTCCGTCTTCAGCTCCTCGACCTGGCCGCGCAGATCCTGCTCGGACTTGCGCAGCGCCACTAGCTCATCCTCGCTTGTCTCTTTCTGCCGATTGTACAGCTCGGTCAGATCCTTTAGTTCCTTTTCGGCCGACTCGGCCAGATCGGTGTACTGCTTGATGTGCTCTTGGGCCGTTGCCAGCTGACCCTGGAGCGATTCCACCTCCACGACACCCTCCGCCAGCTGCTGCTCGAGCTCACGCACCCGCCGTTTCGCCTGCGTTACCGGGCTGTCGTCGTCGTTAGGTGAGAGCGTTTCCTGCAGCTTACGCTGCAAATCATCAATCTTGCGCGATTTAATCTCCAGCTCGTCGCGCGCATCGCGCAGCTCCGCCTGGTGGCCTTCGGCAATCGCGATCTCTTCGTCCATGCGCTTTTGGGCCGTCTCGACCTGGCGCTGTAGGTGCGCCATCTGCTCACGGAACCGATCCTGCTCCTCCTGCAGCCGGCGACGCAACGCCGAACATTCACGCGACGTTTCGTCCAAACGCTGCTCTAACCGCAATCGGCCCTCGTTCTCCGACCGCTCCATGCTGACCTTGATCATTTCCAGGTTGTTCAGCAGCAGGTTCTGGTTGCAGCGCTCGCGGTTGAGAATTTCGCGCTCCGTCTGCAGGCGCGACTCGCTGTCCTTCAGGATGCGGCACTCGTGCTTCAGGCTCTCCAGCTGCACCTCGGCCCGCGCCAGCTTCGATTGAGCGTTCATCGCGTCTTCCTTCAGATACATGATCGAGGCTTCTTGCTTTGCGATCGTACCTTCGTAGTTGCGGTTGCGCTCCTCGAGCGTCGTGATCTGGTTCTTGTACGTAGTGATGTTTTTCACCATCATGCGGTTCTGTTCGGTGTTGAAGTCGATCGTACCAGTCAGCTTCACGTTCTTCGCCATCAGCTCGCTGATCTCCGTGCGCATTTTGTCGAACTGCTCGTTTACGAGCTTGTCATTGGAGAGCTTCTCGCGCCGGAACGATTCGTACTCCTGCTTCACGGCGCCCATTTCCTTCTGCAGTTCACGTATCTTACCTTCACACTCAGTGACCTTGCGCTCCTTCTCGGCAACTATTGCCGCCAAGCTACCGTTACCGCCGCTGCCGCTGGTAGTATTGCAACCGTTCGTATCATTCACCAGCGAACGCTCTGTGACACCACTCTCATCTCCACCGATCATCATGAAATCGCCCTGCCCATTACCACCGTTCATGCTGAGCGACGCGCCCGGGTTGTAGCTGCGCATCGCGTCATGATACATTTTCTTGTACCGATCGCGCTGCTGTGTGCATTGCTCTAGCATGCCCCGATTCTTGTCCACCGTATCCTTTAGCTCCTGGATGCGTTTGTTGCAAGCTTCCAGTTTCGCCTCGTACGTGGCCGAACTCATCGAGTTCTGAATCTTCTCCATCTCCTCCAGCTTCGAGCTGAAATCGCGAACCAGCAGCAGCAGCCGAACGTTGTTTTCTTGCAGCTCCTGGATGTTGTTGAACGTGACCAGCTTCTTCGAGATTACTTCGCCCGTAGTCGCGCTGCCTGGGAACGATTGGTCGGCATCGTACACGGTTCCGTTCTGCATCCGATCCATCTCGTTCAACAGGTGGCAGATCTGGCGGCTAAGGTCGGACCGCTCCTGGCGGAACTTTTTGTTCTCGCCCTCCACATTGCGTAGCTTCTCGGCCAGCGACGTCATTTCCGAACGCATCTCACCGTTCTCTGACATCATTTTGTGCAGCTGGTGTGTAAACTCCTCGTTGGCGTCCTTTAGGTTTTGGTTTTCCGTTTGTTGCCGCGCAATTTCCGGTGCGCTTCGTTCCAGTTCCTGCAGTATATTGTGCAACTGCAGTTTCAGCTTGCTGTTCTCCTTCTGCTCCTGCTGCAGCGATTCCATCGTGCGGACATACTGCGTGTAGACCTCCGTCAGCGACATGCCCGTCTTGATCATGCGACTGGTGGCGGCCGCCGTCGGGGCGAGCATCTCGACCGCATGTTCGATGTTTTCCTCTCGTGCCATCGCCAGTAGCTCGTTCGCACGCTTCAGCTCCTCCTGCAGGTCGCTGATGGTTTTGTCGCGATTCGCCAGCTCTTCCGCATGCTTCAGCTCGAGCTGTTTCTTCTCCGTCTCGATCGTACCGCACGATTCGGTTGCCTCGTTCACCATCTGGCGCAGGGAGGTGATGGCCGATTCCAGCTCCTTCGTCTGCTCCAGCTGATCGTTCTTGTCCTGCTGCAGCAGTCCACACAACCGATTCTGCGACTCCAGCTCCTTCCGGTACTGCTCCATCAGGCTGGATGTTTCGTTCGTGAGCTTCATGTTCTTCGCTGCCAGCTCCTCGACCTTCGCCGACAGTTCACCGTTCTGCTCCGATAGATACCCGATGGTTTGGTTTGCAATCTTCAGCTCCTCCATCTTCTCGGACAGCTTCGTCTCGACTGTGAGGGACTTGATGTTCTGGTCGCGGCGTATCGCCTGCAGCTCGCGCAACGCCTGATCCAGATCCTGCGTCAGCCGAGCGATTTGATTGTCGCGCAACGATAGCTCCTGGTCCATGCGCTTCTCCTTAAACTCGAGGCTGTGCTCTTTGCTGACGATTTCTTCCAGCCTTGCCAGTGCCTCACACTTTGCCCCGTTCGCTACCTTGAGCTTCTTCTCTAGCTCGAGCACATCGTGGTGTAGCCGGTCCACCTCGAGCTCCTTCCGTTTCAGCGCACTGTCCATGGTGTCGCGTTCGGTTAGCGCCTGGTTGCGTTCCTTGCGGAAGCGGCTGTTTTCGGCATCATTGGAGCAAAGCTTTTCCTTCGCCTTTATCAGTTCCTGTTTCGCATCCTCCAGCTCGATGCGCATCTCCTTCACGCTCAGCTGCGAGGAGTGATATTTGGCAGACTCATCTTCTGCCTTCAGCGTTAGCTCCTCTATTTTCTGTTCGTAATCGAGCTTTAGCTTGTCTGTAAATACAAAAGTGAATTACACATCATGTTTAGCGCTGGTTTCTCGTCGTAAGATGGAGCATAGCGAGATCAACGGGGTAAACAAATCAACCCAAGTGATCCTAACCACACAAATGTGCACAGCCCCGTCAAATAGCGTCGACCGCTATTCGCATTTATAGCGGGCAAGTTTTGACAGCTTACTCGGATTGTAGAAAAGAAGGAAAGAAAATGAAGAGCATCGTCGACAAAGAATAACTCTGCGAGACTACTTTATTGCTAACTTCTGATGATTTTAATGCCCCCATGCCAAGCGGGAAGAATCATAACAAGCTATCGACATACCTAGGTCAGTCTTTCTCGTTTCGCACAGCGCCTTCGCCGTGAGAAACTCCTCGAACTTTTTTTCGCACGCATCTTCGATCTTTTTTACAGTTGTTTCGGGAATCGCTTCCAGTTCGTCGCCGGAGAGAATCGAGTGCAAAACACTCGCCGCTTGATCAACCTCCATGATGGACAGCAAAAGGGCGCAATGGTTTTCTTGTTCACAACAGCGCTGCCAATTTTATGTATGCCTCACAATGCAGCCAGGTAGAGGAACGCGTTTTCTTCGACGCCGTCTTGCTGCCACACACCACTACTGCCGCTGTTAACCCTTTTGACAGCACCAGTTCACCAACACCGACTGCAACCGAGTGCGAGAACAAAGCGAGCGATTTCTACACGGCGTCGGAACTGTCTTCCTGGATGCTGGCGCTTTTCGCTTGCCGTTACCACTGTATTTTTCCACCTGGCACGATACGCTATAATGCTTTACTTAAGATAAGGTGGCAGTCATCTCTTCATTTGCATCAAAAGTTCCACCTACAATTTGCTCATGTCGCACACTCACGAACAGATACACGCACGCACACATACATATGCTTGGTTGGTAGCGTTGAAAACTGCTCCGAAAACGACCCTTTTCTTGATTGAGGCTAATCTACATAACCGAGTGGAATGATTTTCATTGATTATTGCCGGCACGCTCTGGTTTTAGGTTATGTCGTGTTGGAGTGGGAAAAGATTGGCGTCGGTTGATTTTCACAAGCTCTGCCACTCGCCTACACCGCGAATCGCCACGTACGCGTGTAGGGCAGCTAAGCACCTCACTGTTGTTGTTCCTTTCTGCTAAATGCAGCACCGTGAACGACCGGGAACACTGTTAATTGCCGACGATTGAATGAAAATTAGATTTTTTCGACGCCGGGGAGTAGTTGCGGTCGTAGCCCTCGCTAATTTTTTTTCCTATTGGCCATTCTGTCAAACCGCGGCCATATGTAGGAAAATCAAGATACATAGATCAAACTTGAAGACACCTTGTGGCAATGACGCCATATTGGAATTTGTTTGACAGATTTCTGTTTCGTACGGTTGTTTGTTTACGTTTGGCAATATTTTTCGTGTTCATTTTATGAATTGTAAATTATATAAATTGTTGTAAACACAAAGCACACAAAGCTCTTTTCGTCTTCACACTCGGATATCTTCTGCCGGGTGATCACCATCTGTCAGTTTATTTTTGACAACTCAAGGTACATTGACATCAAGCTACATTTATACATGTTTACACAAGGTGCATTGACATCAAGCTACATTTATACATGTTTACAGAATAGTTATTGGTTTTTTCCCTATGTGTTTTCCGTGCATGAAACTCAGAACACAACAGCGCACGATAGAAATTAATGTAGCGAGTCGTCGCAGTAGTACAGTACGGTGTAGATTATCTGCCGATTTACAGACTCCGGTTAACCGAGTGAACCGGATAATCAGTACTACTGTGGCCAATATTTTTTACAGAGCTTTGATTTCGACCAACGGCTGGCTGGCTGGTTAAGTATTGTAGTTGAATGAATCTAAAAAATAGATAAAATCGCTGAAAAATGAAGAAGCATCTATAGGTCACCCATGGGGTGGTCGCATAGAGCTGTTCGTAAATGCATGGTTTAATACATCACGTGCTATGTTCAAATCTTGACTGAACCAGAAGCCATTATGACAATCCCGGAATGAAAATAGTCACTAAACCATTGAGAAGAAAACGGAGAAGATACGTAGCATTTCGGTATTACTAATCAAGTTTTATTTCATGCCACTTTTTCTAGCAGCTGCATATCAATGTTGTCTCACAATATTGATATTGCACTTTATTTTGGTTGTTTCTCTTGTTGCTTAGTGTAGTAATATCAAAAGCGTTTATGATTTATTTCGTGTTTTTTCGCAATATTTAGAGCTTTACACTACGCGTCTGGAAATTATGTCTAGTATTGTATTGCAAGATAGGTTTTTTTTTACTGGTAAGAATTTACACGCTAGTAAATGAGCGTGTCCCCCTGACGCTGACCTAATTACTATTTGAGTGTATCATGCTTGTATGATAAGAGATCTTGTGATCTATGATCTTGCGTGAAGGATTCGGCATTTTGATAACGTTTTATGGAAGTAGGTATGACATGTTTTTGCACGATGCATCTTGTGCCCACTATTTGCTGAATTATGTCCATTATGTCGATGATGTGAATGGAAAGCGTTATGTTTGAATGTACAGTGCGCATGGTATCTTTAAACGCTGCTATAGGGAATTTCTTTCGCAGGTTTGCCACCCGACACGATCCAGATGGAACCAGTTGGAGCATTTTTCAGCAACGGTATCAATTCTTTGGCAACGTGTTCCATTCTGAAACACCATAAAATACATTGAAACTATTGTAAGTAGACGCGTTGTTTGTGTTTTCTCACCTTTGCAGTTGTACGCCAGTCATATCCAATTCCTTTGCTTTTTCGTACGCCGGTGACATGAAACGTTTGTTGTGCGAAGAGGAGTTTTCTATCGGACCCGGACAGTAAGCAAATGCTCTAACGTTCGTGTTGTTGTAATGGAACGGATCTCCACAAGCTTTGGTGAGACCAAGAATGGCATGCTTGGTTGCGGTATAGATCGGAGTAGAGAGCTGTGGTTTCACACTGACCCCGGATCCGATGTTGACCAGTACACCGCCTCCTTTGCCCTTACTTTTATCCATGAACTTCTGGGCCAGCAGCGTTCCCCGGATGGCTCCGTTCAGATTTACATCCACTTCAAGCTCCCAGAAGTTATCATTCATTATTTCGGCGTTGTTTATCACAATGTTGACTTCCTTGAACATACACTCCGTGTACTCAAATGCCTCTATGGATTTTTAAGTAAATAATTAGTCATACTGCTAACTACGTCAGCTACCACTACACTGTACCTTCAAACTGTATGTAATCGGTAACATCACAATGGCAGAACAATACTCGTGCTCCATATTGTTTTTCAAGCTCCTCCACTGTTAGTTCACCGGCATCCGAGTCTAAATCACATATGACAACCTGCATGTGGTGAACACTGGTTATGATATTGAAAAAAAAAAAAATACTCCACGCGTACTTACCTTTGCTCCATGTTTTAGTAGCTCTTCACTGAAAGCCCGCCCCAGGCCCGTTGCAGCTCCGGTCACTAGGGCGACTTTGTTTTTTAAATCCATTTCTTCCGCGCGTTTGATCCCTTTCAACAGATGTTGGATATATTAAAACGCGGCCACGAAATGCTCCAGGTGGTAAAACGATTGCAGCGTCGTTCCTTCTGCGATTGCTCGGCAAAATCAACGATGATAGCTCACGGAACTGACCCCCCAACCGGAAAACGCATAGACACACCCCGCGGAAATGGAAACTACACAGAAGGCTCTTCGAATGGTGCTGGTGGTAGAATAAGTGGATATGCGGACCCTTTTTGTACAAAACTTTGGTTTGCAAATAGGGAAGAGGGCGACCAAAACTAGAAGGAGTGAAAATGGAGAAGGTCGTTTACAGGAGGTTGCTTCAACGCGATATCTAATGTCGTTCACTCCACCCAACGTCTGTATCCGCTGATCCTTGTTCCTGTCTGGTTTGCAAAAAACACAACACACACAGAACAAGCTACAAGTCGTTCATACAAAATTGTTGTCCAATGACACTAACACCATCGCAATTTATTGGGGTAGGATAACATTAATGAGATGGTATGAGAAGGAGCCGTTCGGATAATGTTTAGCCTTCAAGTACTTGATTTGTTTGAAAACAATAGCAGCTGCGGAGCTTAGCTGGGTAGTGTGAATATCTCAAATTTAGTTTAAACTAAAACAGGATAATACGTATATGTTTATACTCGTTTTTACACATGAAACATGCGTTCGTAGCACGCATGCGCACAAATGAATAACTCTTTCGCATACCAATCATTGCTTTTCTGTTTTATTTAATATTTTATGAAACTTACGAGAATTGATTCTATCTTGAATGCTATCGTATCTGTTTGTTTTATTTTTTAAGATAGAGATTGCATTACTGCTTGAACAATAAATCGAATAATTTAACAGAAAAAATACTTTTGGATACGTTTGAAAATAATATACAATTTGCTTGAATGAGATACAGTTTGGATGCATTTTCTTGCACAAGTCGCCATCCCTATCGACTTTCATCGAATCGGATCGTACCACTCCGGTATAGTGTTGGGAATTCACATAAAGGTGTGTGTGTTGAATAAAAAAAAAACAGAGTGATATCGTACGCTGTCCAAAATATTGAAATTTTAAGCTTTAAATCAAAAACTGAAATAGTTTCTCTGGATTATTTTAACCCAAAAATGTCACCCTTCCCTGAATTCAGTTGAATTGTAATTAATTTGAACGGGATTACTGCGATTGGCCCGATGTGCGCAAGATTCTGGCGCTGACCATTATTAAATTTTCTCTTTATGCATCTCTTTCTACTACGATGAAATATGCGAGGAAGTATTTTCGTGCATCTCGTTCTGGCAAGCATTCTCGCTCAATTTGGCACTCGCTCTATCCTAGTGGAGGCCGGAAGCGCCAGCAGTCAAATCGGGCAATTTGACAGTTTTTTGTTATTGTTATTGTCTTCTTGTTCTTCTTCAGAGCCCCTGAAAGCATCGAACGGCTAGGTCACGCTGTTGCGCTGCTGAAGTTTTTGTGAAAAAATCGCAGTTTATACTGATCATCAACGAACGGATACAATTTTCCGGTCCCAGGATCATCGGGACGAAAGGATCCTCTGCTCCTGCCGTTTCCGGAACGGGCGAAAAAAAGTCGAAGGAGAAGATTGCGTTGGCGTGTGCCGCTGCATCTGGAGTTAGGGAGGATTATTAAAAAAATACGCTTTGCTCTGTAGGGGTGAAACGGTACATTCATCCGGGCCTGTTCAAATTGATGGTGCGAAGCATAAAATAAGACCATCCATTCCCCGTGTCGCACGGATACAGTAAATATTTCGTGGACAGGGATCCTGTTTCGGAATTTCGTGTCTCTGTGTGTGTGTGTGCGTGAGTATCTCTCGCCCCTGTTCGCGTTTCGAATATACGCAAGGCGCGTCATCGGTTTTCAGTGTTCTATGTGCTAGACGCCCTGAGGAAAACAACGTGTGAAAAGTCCAACTGAAAGTGTGATTGTGCGTGGAAATTTTTGCATGCGAGAGAAATTTTATGTTAGGAATCTGATCCAATCGTTTTTTTCCTATTTAAAAAATTGTGTTTGTTTTGATCGGTATCGCTTGGTTCTGCGCGAGGTAGAACGCGTACGCGTTCGTGTGCCTGTGTGTGCGTGTGATGATGCGAAGCTGCTGCTGTATGGTGGAAGTTGTCAGTGCGTATGTGTGTGTGCTAGCGTCGGTTAAAGAATAGAATTTGTGCCCCAACATTTCGCTACAGCAGCCGCGGCGAGTAAAATAACGAAAAGGGCGTCTCGTGAATGCGCCCGAGCGTTGCCAGCGTAGCCAAACAAAAAGCTTTGCGGTGATTGTGGTCTTCTTCCCCCGCGGACGTCGAAGAGTGCTTTCAGTGTGCAGCAGGCAGTGCATAAGTTCTTCTCACCAGAGCAGCTGAATTTATCGCTCCCCCCAACTGCAGCCTCCTCCTGTGCATAGTGGTGCATACTATATCGCTGCCCTGGTAGTAGGCGGGCTGCGGCAGCCTTATGGCTTACATAATGGTCGAACATCTCAACGTGCCGTGAAAAGGGATTCCTGGGAACGTCGAGTACTCAGGCCTGGGGATTCTAGCAAAACCCCTTACCCCGTCGACGGTGAGAGAGGGGCGGCACACGATGGCGCGTGGCATGCAACAGCGCGTCGTGTAGGAGGGCAACATCATCGCAACACGGAAGCATCATGCGAATAGCAATAACACTGCACCCGATGATGACACTGGAGACATCGTCGAAAGCTGCTCCGCTTGGAAACGTTCGCGATTTCGTCGTTTGTGCGTGATTCTGTGGCTGTGTGCGCGAGAGTGTGTCAGAAAAAGAAGTGGGTTAGCAAGTGGCGCCTACTGTATGTGGTGTGTACGTGTCGTGTTCTTGTGTGTGTGCGCCAAAGGCAAGACGTAAAATTGCAGCACATAATCCTTTGATCCCGCTCCGTGTCTCGCGTGAAGCGCCCCAGTGCAGCAGGAGATGCATTAAGTGACGAAGGTGCAGGGTGATTCTGTGTGGTCTGGGGAATGGGAAAAGTGAGCAAGTGAGCAAGTGTAATAATTCCAACCGGAGCGGAAAGAAATGGAGCACTACTGCTACCAGCCCAAACAAATCGTGCGTTGGCTTTCACAGTAGCCCAGGTCGAAGGAGAAGAGGAACAAAAATCACCACCGGTTGCGCGAAGCTGTGTGTGCCGCGATGGCATGTTTCTGTCTACCACCGGCAGCACCAGCTCGAACCAGCGGATAAGTGGAGTGTCGCCGAAACGAGTTGTACGGCCAGAACGGTAAGTTTGCCGGCGAGAGGCGGTTTGGGGGCATCTAAGTGGGGGAAATAAACAAGAAGTGTCCGTGTGTGCTGGAAGATAAAAGCAGAAAACATGTCGGGCGAAAAGCTGCTTCGCCAGGCTCGTCGTGTAAGCAGCAGGCAGCATGTTTCACACACGCTTTGACTACTGGTGTTTCTTTCGTGTGCTCATGTGTATGAGCTTGTGTGCGGAGAAAATCGATACCATGAAATAAGGTTTCTAATTTTCTCCATGCCTTGACCCTCCCTGATTGTGCGCTCATCTGGATCGGTTTGCTCGCTCTCTCATGCGTGCTGCAATCCATCTCTCTCTCTCTCTCTCTCTCTCTCTCTCTCTCTCTCTCTCTCGCTCTGTCAACGCTTTGCTCCCCGCGTTTTGCTTGGCTCCAGCCAGGACTCCAGCGAATGCGATTCAGTTTACCTACCTGGGGATCAACGTGAAACAAACGCCGCTGAGAGAGAAAGAGTGAAAGAAAGAGAGAGAGAGAGAGAGAGAAAGAGAGAAAGAGAGAAAGAGAGAAAGAGAGAAAGAGAGAAAGAGAGAAAGAGAGAAAGAGAGAAAGAGAAAGAGAGAGAGAGACGTTCGTTTCTCCTTGTTTCCCGTGTCGGACCTGCTGCTGGGGGGTTGCTCTTGCGAATTTCATTTGCTCACGGATTCGCGCACAGTGGATGCTCCACATTTTTGCACCTCACACATACACAGAGAGTTCAAAACAGAAACGTGAGAGATTTGATGGCACAGCCATCGTCGTGAAAGGGCAGATTTGCTGGACGATTAGTAATATTCCTAGTTTTGGTTTTTCTGTCTCATGTGAATATTTCATAAATTTATACATTTTATACATTTTATGCATCTGCCACTCAGCTGAAGCTTTATTACATTTTATGCATCTGTCACTCAGTTGAAGCTTTACTGGCTTTATTGCCAAAGAAGGCAGTGGAGCTAAGCGCGGTGCTAAATCTATAAACATCTCAGTACTCATAATACTCACGTAGCAAAGCTAATAAACGGCATCACGTTGCTGCATCAGGCTGGGCACTTACGAGCCACCCAGAGCTATCTGCATACATCAATATTTTGCAGTTAGTTACTGCATCTAGCTGTGATTTTCTTTCTACCGAGTGCCCTTCGAGATAAGCCCTAGTGCAATGATCTTTTACGTCGTCAATAGAGTCGTAAAAACGCAAACGCAACGCAAAACGCTACGCAAACCATTTCTGCAACCGTAATTAATGGCAATGTTGACTGAATAGATTAATCTGACTGTTTTAGAACTGCAATTGTAACTTGATCTATAGATTTTGATACATGCTTCAGTCTGGCCCCGTGGCAATGTCGAAAATATTGGTTTATTTTGTAGATTTCTTTGTTTTTTAGTTTTAATATATCCTAATTTCCCAGTTTTCCAATAACATTTTCTATTGCCTGTCGAGTACTTGTCTTAGAAAAAAATATTCAATATAACAATAAAAACTTCTCCGGGTCTTTCTACATCATCCCGCTTTGCTTTAATGGGCAAATCCTCGAAATCAGATCCCATTATAGGATGTAATGTTTGATTAAATTATTTCGTTATGTATCTATACTCTTTTCATACAGATTCGTCAATTTATACCTTGTTTTGTGGGGGTTGGTTGGATTTTGAATATTTATTTAATGAAATAAAATCGAATTTAGAGTCCTCGCTTGTTGTTTTCATGCCATTTTAATGTTATTCACATGTAATTTTCACATGAAATTATTAGTACTACATGCTCTAATACGAGCACGGTTTGCTTTAGGGTTTTCCTACCCACCAGCCACCAAATATGCTCTGCCTTCGGTATGGTCGAATGGTTTCCAGAACACACCGTAACGTGATGGATTCCGTTCGTGCCTGAAAGTATTTCATTTCCTGTCAACAGCGACGTTTGTTTCGAAGCGAGGGGGGGGGGGGCAAAAACCTGTGCAAAGTGTGAATACAGGGCGAGGGCTGGGGGCAACTCTGTCTGAAAAATGGAACTATGAATCATACAGTTTGCGAGTGGCGCTCGCCGGGTCCAATTTGCTTGCGAATGCCGTTTCGGCAATCGTCTGATTTATGCTGTTTTTTTTTTCGGTTGGTCCACTTTCGGAAGGGTTCGAAAATGAAGGCGGTGTTGATGGTTATGGATCGATAGCAGATTAAGGGCACCACCTGGGCGTCTTCAGCTCGCTCCAGCAAGCTCTTCTTAGCGGTGCGCCTGTTTGGAACACTTATCGGGTGCTTTTTTTGCGTTGTTTCAGTTGTTTACTACATGAAGTCAGTCGACCGTGGCATAGATTGGCTTGAGCAGGCAATCTTTTTCCTCATTTCGGTGATAAAAATATAGAAATTCCCTCTATGTTTTGGATGCTTGGAATATGAAAAAAGGTCGCCAGTTGTTTTTTTTTAACAATGTATATGTTGTATAACCAAAAGTTGAACAACAAATGAGCTTTTTACGTGCATTCCAGGTCATCACACCAATTATTGCGATATTTTTCCTCCACACTGTCCTCTTATATCATACGTGAAGCGTGAATGGGCACCAATTTTCCGACGTTTCTTTGATCACTCCGGTTCACTCAATGAAAATTCCAACTGAATCCCCCATGGTGTGTGTGTGTGTGTGTGTGTGTCAGGTGTGTACTCGGTCTGCTTCTGCCGTTAGAAGGATATTTTTGGAAAGTTAACCTACCAGCCTTCGATGCTTCCGGTAGTGGATCGATTTCGGGCCCGTGTTCTACCCGCTTAACGCCAAGATATTACACAAACACCCACCGGTGTAGTACAATTCCAACAAATGTAATCTTCAGGCAGGTATATCCCCTGCACGCAAGCCTTAGCGCCTTAGGGTCATTGGTTCATTTCCTCCATTGTTGTCCATTTGCTTTATCGATCTGCAGGCAGGTTTCTAAGGGCATCGCATAAGAGATTTCCTCCCAGTGCTATACTGCGATGACCGCAAAGTGTGTACTGGCCACTGTGGATACACGTGGGCACATATTTTCATTCATACGAGTGAGCGACAACTTTTACCACAGACCCTTTTTCAATCCCTGTGCCTTTGGTTTTGTTGTCGACGTTGGTCGTCCGTTGGGAAGACTTCTTTCATAGCGAGCAGCTACGATCTCCTCATCGTCCTCATGTATAGCTAAGAGCTGCCAGTGGTGTGGAATGTTAAGAAACTCGCACCGACTTGACATTTAATGAGCCCTGGAAGCTCTCGCGCCTGGTGATAAGATGGGGTGCACTTTTTCACACACTCACACACACATACACTGGCACAGAGTTCCGGGTACCGCAGGGTGGGAATGCTGGAAGTGGTCGCATTTTTACATCCTCATCCTCTGTTACTGCTGCCACCCTTTTTCCCCTTCAAGCGAAGCGCCGTATATGACGAATATGCTGGTGTGGGGGAAATGAATGCTCCATTTCTCTCGTTTCACCGCTTTCCGGCGGAAACGATAGTAAGGTGGTAATGAGACTGCCAGTAAGGATAATC
Source organism: Anopheles dirus (assembly GCA_000349145.1). Classification (NCBI taxonomy): domain Eukaryota; kingdom Metazoa; phylum Arthropoda; class Insecta; order Diptera; family Culicidae; genus Anopheles; species Anopheles dirus. The sequence goes on from KB672813.1 coordinate 4,517,491, forward strand.
ACAAGCTAAAGTGGTTGACCTTTTCCGATTCAGCAGTGTGCTTCAAGAGCTTGTTAGTTTGTTCCACATAGCTTACTGGCTGTGTTAGTGAAGTATTTATACTTTCTTGTACTGTGAATGCAAATTTAAAAACACAAATAAATAAACTTTAAAGACATGCGATGCGCTCGTAAATGGCACCGGAAAAGGGGTAGTACACCCATTGTGACACAGCTTTTTTGTTTGTTCCCGGTGCACTTTTTCATCATTTACACTTGAACGGTGACCCTGGCTGGCTGGCCGTTGTTTTTTGTTGTTTTGCAACAATGCAAGCAGTATCATTGTGACTACTATTTGTGAACATAATGGAGCGTCAAGGGCACACTCTGCTACAATGAGCGATTGAATCATTAACGCACTCTTCCCGGGCTGCACGTTTCATGCATGTAGCTGCAGGTAGTATTTTCATTTATTCGTGTATTTCGTCTGTATACTTAGGGTTTAGGAAACCTCACGTCCATCATCTGTTGGCAATGGAAGCGTTCGTGAAGTTTTGTTTTCTTTCTATCCTACATAAAGCATGCATCACATAGAAAATGGCCGTGTGCGTGCTCTCGGTTTTTTTTTAAATTGTTTGACAGCAATTGGTTCTCAATTGTGCTAACTTTCCTTAATGACACAATTAAGTCAACATTCCTCTTGGTCACTTGGTTCTTGTTTTCAAGCAATTTCTATTTTTACTTCGTTTCGATGCAACATTCAATCAAATGACCCAACAATAACAATTATTATAATTTAATTTGCCTATGTGTCGCTCATTAGCGCAGATTACAATCGAATTACTAAGCTTTTTTTGATAACGCGTTTCGTTTTTCGCTGCAACGCTGCATGCTGCCGCTACTGGTTTGAGATGAGACACCAGCACCAGCAGTGGCAATAATGGGCATGTAAGTCCCTCTCCCTCTCGTTCCAGCTGCATTCTTCGGATGCACTCGCCTATCAGTCCTATGGCGGCGTCAGCGCGGCAATAAAAATAATAACATAGGCCCCCTCGCCATCACAAGTTGCGCGTAGCCATTATCGGCCAGTTTGCGGCTGGCCTGATCGTGCGGTTTATCATCTAGCCACGGGATGCGCGATCGGGACCGGGGTGTCGGTGATTGAATGTAATTATCTTTCAATTACGCATCTTATCGCACTTTCCGGCCGCCGGCCAGCTGGTCCGACGACGGCGGTGGGGATGGGATGCTAAATCGTGTCACGTTCGGGGTACGTCGTACGCTGCCTGACTCCTCTTGCCTTATCGCATCAGCTGTTGCTGGTGGTAGAGCTCTCCTCCGTTGGAACTAATAACTCAGCTACATTGTTTTTCGTTTACAGTGTTCAACTGTTCACCCACCATAGTAATCGCAACAAAATCGCAATGGCGTTTTTATTATTTAAATTAGTTTTCTACATTATTGAGTTCATTTTTACGTTTTTCTAATGTTTAATATTTTAACATTTTTCGATATTCTTCGATATCTCTTCGTTTTTTAGCCAATTATGAAGAAATGAGTATTATGAACTCCATTTGTGACATTTTTTATGTTATAACACAGAATAAGGGGATTGATGGGATTTAAAAGACGGTAAAGAGAGTATAAAGTTAGGGATGAAAGTAGGTATATTAAAAGTAAAGATAAACAAGATATTTAAGGCTTTCAGATACAAATATACTATCCAATTTTTATATAATTTAGTAGTGATGTTAGTACAGCTAGAGGATAACCTAAGATGTGCAGATAGATTAGTAAATCATGTATAACAATAAGAGTTACTAACTTGGGTGTTTCTGAGACGATAGGCTAGTGCAAAAAGCTGTATTTTCCTTATTAAATTACAGAGAATCTACCAACACAGTCTTGACAGCTAAGCTGTGTATACTTTAATGAACTGTGATGGATAGAGATGGGTTTTCAGTAAGAACAGCACAATATGAGCAGCACGAGTTTCGAATTTCGGCGGAAAACGTGTTGGAAAGTGACTCGTCTAATGTCGTCTTAAAGGACATAAAGTTGACGATCATTTATCCGCGGTGCAGTTGACTTGAACTCCCCAAAATCGGTTATACAACCAGAGATTGCTACTGGATGATAACCTCGTTCCAAGACACTGAGCAAATAATTATGTGCATCACGGCCGAAAAAAAAACCAACACCGATCGACGATCGCCGTGGGAAGGAGTTTCAATTTGACAAGTTTCACGTTACGTGAAATGATTTGGAAAGCTTACAATTTCGAAGATTTTTTGCTGCCTTGATCGCCGCATGATTGATGCTACAGTTTTTGGTTCACTTTCAAATGATTCTGTTCAACGACGAACACCGGGACACTCGGTCTTTCTCTCTTCTGATAGCATCGGATCATCCCGGCTCGGGGGACGTTTCAACCGGAAGTCGCTCCAGTGTTGCATTGTTGCTTGGGTGAGATGTTTTGTTTTAATTGCAAACCCTTTTTCCATCCGATCCCTGGCATCCGGTAGGCAAGCAGCATCGCGAATAAATTAAATCCCATTGAAACCGAACGTGGCGCGCGTCTGGTGGGTGCATTATTCACTGGGTGCATTTTTTTTATGTCCGACGGCCCTCTCACTTTTTCCTTATCACCAAGTCAAGTTTCGCATTGTGCCGTGCTGGCTTTCTCAGCCTCAGCCTCAGCTCGATTTATCCGATCAACGATGGGAAGGAAAGTGGTCTGCTACTAGCAGTGCGACTAATATGTCTACTACCTTTCTCCATGGTTATTTAATCGGTTTTCTGGGGTTTCAGGTCTATCGTGCCTCCTCGGCACGGCGTAGCGTTCCAACAAACCGGGTTTGTTGTTTCGCTCTGCTTTGCCTCACAAAACATACACACAGACTTACATTACGCCGAAAGGTTCACTCAACTTCTCGTCCGGCACGTTTTTCGGTGACCATATGGTCCGAAGATAGCGGGCAACGAACCTCAGCACGAAGTTGAGCCATGGGAATCCACAAACCGCGTGCCCTCCACGTTGGTGGCATTGCGGCTAGTGTATGTTTGGTACAGGCTTAATTTGGACGTTATTAGCAGCTGCAGAAGTAAGCTGAGTGACATAGGCTTTGCTTGGTGAACATTCTTCGAACACGGATTAGGCAATAGGATTAGCTGCGTCAAACATCTCGGGCGGTAGAATCTGGATGTCTCCTTCTCCCTGTGCTTCGTTGGTGTGTATCACGTGCCTAGCGCAGGGGTGCCACAATCGCCAGTCTGTGACCTTTTGCGGTCACGTTCCGACGATCACGTTGTGAATGACCGCATTTGGTAGCAGCGCCGAGAGCTTCTTCGAGCTTTGCCTCCGAGTTCCGAATCACATCACCATTGCTCCTCTCTTTCTCTCTCTCTCTCTCTCTCTCTCTCTCTCTCTCTCTCGGCACGTCCCAGAACTTATCCATTCTTCGACTTATCCGCGGGGCCAAAGCACCTAACGGAATAGACACCACATTGAGCATTAAAGATGGGGTGGGAAAGTAGGAGCTAATGACCGAAATTCGCGTGAATTGATGTGGCGATGTTACGGAGACGGCAACGGAAAGGCAAGATTATGCACACCCGACCGGGCAGGCAGACGGAGCACGATCACATGTGCGTGATAAAACTAATCGCATATATTAAACGACCTGAACGCACGCGTGTGCTTCAGGTGCCCTACGTAAATCGATCCCCAGCTGTAATGGTTGGGAGAATATGCGGCGGAAATGGGGCTCCTCTACCTCCAGAAGCACTGGAACGTGTCGTGATTCCGCCGGCTGATGACGACTGATCCCGAATGGCGGGCCGCGATCGCAAACACGTGTGCTGCGCAACACGCTGCGCATTGCGTGTTTCCAGCCGCGAGAGGGAGGAAAATGCTTTTGTTTTGCTTTCATGCCTGCTGCGCACCGTCTGTGTGTGTGTGTTTGACGTCTGGTGTTATCTCTCACGGATGCATCGACCACCCGTGCACGCGGATGAGCCCCGCGGTGCATGCATTTCATAATTAGTTTTATCATCGCCGCCATTATTGCCTTTATTTGTTCCGCGCAAGGCACAAGCACAAGGTGATGGTGCCGTTGACAGTGCCGAAGCGGCGCATCGCCAACGATGCACTTGGCTGCGGTACTTTCGCACTCCGGCCGATGATGGGGTGGTTACGGTCGATCGATTCGATCGGGCGCGTGGTTTATCGCACGATCGGATCGGGTCGGGGCGCAATTAATTGACCGTTTAATCAGCAATTGAACAACGCGCTGAGGAGTCGATTGGGAGTCATCTTTCAGAAGGTTTATTTTTAGTTTGAAACGTTAACTTTTCTCAGGAAATGCCCGGTATGGGAACTACCTGGCATCTATTGCAATAGGATTAGGCATTAGATTTTTCTTGGAATTACCAAACAGATCATCTCAATCACTTCGAATAATATTTGTATGTATAATACTTTGCAAAATCGTTAAAAGAACATTATTCGCTTTGATGAGATGTTAGCCATAATGCCATAATGGACTAAAGATGTATAATGAACAGATGAAGCAGCTATTTTATAGTAGCTTTTTCCAGCGACGATGATCAAACCAGATTCATTTGTTGTGAAAAAATGTAAAATCGTCAAATTTTTGGGGTGGAATTAAAGTTTGGAGAGACCTCATATTTTTAAAAACGACTGATAATGCTTGTTATTAGTCCTGGAAAGGTTTAAATGACTTGAATTCTAAGCAAGCTCATTTGTAATTTGTTGAAGTTGTGAAAAACCAGAATAGGCTAACAATTCCGGCAAATAGATGGAGCCATTGAGTGAAGTTGTAGTGATATTTATGTCCATGGTTGTTATATAGTTTGTGGGATATGTTTTTTCGTTTCTTTTTTTACTTTTTTTCAATCGATTTGGGAGATTATATAGACTTTTGGAAAGGCATGAAATTGCAGCTATTTGAGGTTTTATCTGAAAACTAACTTTGGAAGGCAGGAAGTTTGTCTTCGTCTGTGTTTGTCTGAGATCTTCCAGAACCTTTATCACAATCACACGTCGGGCATTTGATGCCTCCTATACATCGTGGTCAGTATATGAAACCTCCAATGTCCATGTGGACGATCCGAAAGGACGTTACGGGGCGAGCTCTTCCGGTGTGATTCTACAGACGTGTTTGATAACTATTGAAGCGTTATAATCCAACATTAATCGTTGGATTGCAGAGATATTAGAGCGTTGGTTGATACAAATAACGAGTGGGAAAAATTAAACCCATGGCCTACGGCCATCATATGCCAAAGTGGAGTATTGATATTCCACCCTCAGTTTCACGATAGAAATTCATTAACCCCGGAATGAAACATCTAGCCTTCGGGCTAATGTGCGCTCGTGAAAATCTCCCCGGTCCGTTTGCCAAAGTACTATTTCCAGTGCCTCCCTTGCGAGTGTCGTTGGCACGGTAGAACCAATTCCAGCAAAAGCAGGTCAATCGGGTAATAATTCAACACCGCACGTAACTTGTGCGGCGCCGACCTCCGGAATCTGCTGCTGTTGCCTTGCCCATCCGGTGCGTTTCTGGCGGACTTTGTTCCCGCACTTTGTGTCGGGAAGGGTTTTTGTTTGTTTCTCTCTCTATGTGTGTGTGTGTGTGTCGTTTGATTTCCAATTCCAATTCCGGCGTGCTCAACATCGATCCATCGGTGTGACATATTGCGGGTAGCGCATTGCTTGTGCACACACCAGACCCCGCTTCAGCAGCCAGACTGCCGCATTAGCAGCAGTAGCCTTTGTATGTTTTTCTTCGCGTGCTGCTGCACGTCCACTGCAGCGCTTCTCGTCTGCAGCGTCTGCACCGTGGAGATTGAAACGTCTATTAAATTGATGTTGACCAGCGACGGAGAGAGCGCGAACCGGAAGCTGCCGGATGATGACGGTGGCAACGAATAATGGCTGCTGCGAGAGTCAGCTGCTGCAGCTGCTGCTGGAATGTGTCGATCCTCGGGCCACAGCTCTTGGCAAGTGACACATGCTGGGAGTGGTAGCGTTTCCCGCTGGGGAGAGCAGTTTGTTTTTTTTTTTCAGTTTTGCTGCAGTTGCGTCTCCCGCGTCTCCATCGAACGCGCCTGTCCCTGATGTTTGCAATTTAACGAATGACAAATCGGGTTACGCCGGAGTTGGCAAGTTTTGCAGTGGAGCGTTGTGTTATTCGCACGATAAGGCGGGCTATCCGGGGAGGTGGTGGAGCTCGCGACACAAGCGCGCCGCAGTAAAATGCAATTTAAGAAAGGAGAGTAGTGTTTCTCCTTCCCTGTTGTGACGCACGTGATTGCATTTTTTATCGGTATGAAATCAGAACCTCTGGTGGCGAGTGGGGATGATACGATGGACGTGAGAGGGATGGGCGTGAAATTGATGTAGTACTGGCTGGCCCATCGATAGCTCTGCGATATGTCTGAATGAATTATAGTGTTATTGCATGGAAGTATACACGATCAAGGCATGCACTTTACGGTCCACGATCCTATCTATACACAATCCATTAAGCTAACCGAGGCTGTTCGTCGGCATTCATAGTTAGTGTTGTCATCGAAAGGTACCAGATGAGAGCGGCACATTTTGTTGGGCCACGCCAAGTTTCTACACAAATTTGGAACGAATGGAGGAAAAATACAATTTACGTGTGCGTTGCGGCTTAGCTTGGTTTGGAGTGAGACGATAACGAGTGAAGATACCAAGGTCAATTTTGGAGTGTCTCTCAGGTTAATATAACCGACACCTGAAATGAAAAAGGGAAAACCTAGGTTCTGTATAATTTTGTTTATTAATCATAGACTTATAATGCTTAACCCTAAGTGGTGAATACAGTTAACCATCCCATAGACAGTAGATTCTGAAGATAGAAAGTATCTGTCCATTTTTGACAACCGCTTCATTAGCAGTCTCGTAAAGATGGAAAGTCTCCCAAAGATGGATCTTCCAACCCTGTCCGACCTTTCTGTACGGCTTTCGGATTCCTAAAGTCGTCATTGCGTTGTGGTTAAATAGTTCTACGATACGTCAAACTGATTCGGTAGCGAGAATTAATTAACACTATCCAAGAAAACATAAACCACAAGTTGATAAACCTGTATTAAACATTGCTTTAAAAAAGAGTTACCGTCGCGTCTCTCCGATTCCTTACACAAAAAGGCTTCCAACGATTAGACTCCCTTCGGCTGTATGTTTGGTAGGATTCTCTATAATCTAAATATCAATGGAAATGTTAGAAAGAACGAAGTAAATCCTTCCAAACATCAGCCGTCACCATCCTCAAAATTGTCGAACGGACCCACAAGAGCGAAGAAATACAACCTCTCTCGTACCAAACATTAGAGTGCAATTATGGCGTACACGACGGCGGCATATTAGACACATTGGAAGAGCAAATAGCGACGATAAAGAGTTTCGGTATGGGTCGGTGTTTTCTGCTCTCTAAAAATAGCGCCCGTTTGTTGTGATTGGGGGATCATTATGCGGCATTATAAACTTACTCTTATGCTGTTGGCGAGAGCAGGGGGTCCGGTCGCGCCTCACTGCAGTGCGTTTTGAAGTGTGTTTTGTTATGGTTGGTATTGGAGGTATGTTTGAACGGCTATTTATAGAATCATCATAGGACGACGCGCCTGCCTTGCCTCGGCTTGTTTGGCTATTTTTATTGGGCTATGGTGTGCTTTCTGTGACCGCCACATTCGGGGTTCTGGATATGAGCTCTACTGTATCTTCTCGGGCAGGACCACCGATACAGAGAAACGAGAAGGGTGGCAATTCGCTTCTGGGCGTTCTTATTTTTCTGCAGTGCCCGTGCGGCAGACAGTAAAAATATGAATAATAGGATGGAAGAGGCGGGAAATGATCGTACGTGTGCAGGAAGGTGTACTACACCAGACAAGATAACAAAATCCAAATCTCAAACCATGTTCAACACCCGGCCAGGTGGTGTTGCTTGTGCCGGTTAACGCTGCAGTTGGTTCGGCAAAAAAATCCGGGAAGCTGGGCTTATTTTGCGGCTATTTTTTTTTCTTTTTCCCAAATTGGCCTCGCCGCTTTCGGAAAAACGGGATTTTTCCCGACACCCTGCTGGGGGAGAAAGTTTCGCAAGCTTCAATTTTCTGTTTTTAATTTCATTACCGTTTCAAATGAAGCTATCGGGATTTGGGCTGACACAGAAAAACTAAAAACATGTTAAAACACACACACACCACTCCATTACTTCATTTATCGAAAATGTTTGCATAGGCAATTGGATCCGGTCACACCAGCAGCAGCTTTTTCAACCGTGCTAAAGAGTCGGAAAGACAGCCGATGGGGCCGCAGGGATGTGGTGGGAAACCCACCGTTTGGGAAGGTGATTAAACAAACGAAAAGCACCGCTAGCCAACACCAATGGCCGAAGATGGATAACACCTCCCCGAGTGCCGAGTGCCGTATTTGGACAGCATAAGTAGTATGTGAAGCGCTCGCCGCTGGAGGCACGCTCGTTTATGGGCCATCGGGTGAGCGCGCGATCGAGTCCCGCACTTCAAAACGGCTAATGATGATGGGTTTTTACTTGATTAGCGATATCGGGGTCACCAAATGGGGCGCTTTTCCAGCTGCCTTCTCCCCCCTAGTGGGATTTCCTTATGGTGGTCCGTCCGCTGATCAATCCGCACCGGCCTGCGAACCACGTGCACGGCAGATATTTTACTCGCTTTAAAGCACCGTATGTGCGGCTGGTTCTGATCGTCTGACCGGAAGTAATTGGCAGTTACGAACGGCCGACCGGTATACAGAAATAGGAAACGAAGCACACACACCCGCAGGAATGATCGGTGGGCTCGGTTTGCTCGCTCTGTGTGTTGTGTTTGTGTGCGTGTTTAAAAATCGATATTCTTCAGTTTCCTTATTCTTTCCCGCCACACCCGCATTATGCGATAAATTTGGGCCGTTTTCAAAGTTTAGTTATTTCGGTCGAATAAAGGATGCGTGCGTCAGTAGTGTACAAGCGAAGCTAGCGAGCGCCGCTGCTACACTTTTCGCTCGTGAATGTGTGCGGCTGTCGAAATCCGACGCGTTTGAGACAAGCTATTAAGGCGGCTGACACATGTGCGTGAGACTCCAATGCGCGTTTGCGCGTGATCGTTGCCGCCTCAATGCCGCCGGCGGCAGCGCTACTAAGTGGATTAGCCAAATATAATATGCACACGATAGAACGAGTGAATTGTGCGTCGTCTGACGATTAAACGGCCTGTGTCGGGGCCACATGTGGGACTTCGGGTAAAAGCGGGATAAAATTTGAACGGCCTCGTGCCGGTGCGTCCCTTGAGAGGTTTCGGGGAAAGCGCACGTGTAGTGACTTCTAATTTTAAGTTGCCTCCCCCCCGAATCAGAGGTCGGTATAGTTGGAGGGACATAGAAGAGGCCCTGCTGCGACCATATACTGCATCTCGCGTTTGATTACGGGTTGGCCCTGTGCTGGTCTGCGCTTAATCGCATAGATTTCTCTGGCATTTTGATGGCTATTGTTTGAAAGGGAAATAATAAGATGTTTTCTTCCATTTGTTTGCAGCTTTAATACGATCGTCTTCGTCTGGTAGTGGAACAATAATATGTAAGTTCATATATCTTTTGTAAAATTGTTGCTTCCATTTAGTTTTGCTATACATATATTACATGTGAAAGGTTTCATTTTCGCTTTTCGACATTCTCTTATAACTATTTTTTCAAATGCTCTCTCAACTATGACATACACCCCTTTAAACATTTCAATGTGTTCACAACAATCTTATCTCTCAGTCAATATCTTCAAAAGTTCAGAGGCCGGAGCGTCTAGTTTATGATCAGCTCAAATCACAAATAGAGAAATGATGTATCATAGGTGATCGCGAAGTGATCACGACATCAGTGCTTTGTTCCATCTGTAGCCTATCTATAGTGACCTTGCTATCAGTGCAAAATTGGAAGAATTGACAGTCGCTAAGATTATAAAAACAGCGCATAAGTTTGTTTTGATAAACAAAACACTTGCTTATTTCACTGCCGAGCAAATAACACAGGTATGCGTTCTCCAAACGTGCCAGAAGAAACAATTTGTATGGTATTTTTGTTCTACGATTTGTTTGGACTGACCGTTAAATTACAATCTTCCGATAGAGTTACGCCATTTCCTCTTGACGTCATCTCGTTTTTTTAAAGTCACAGTAGAACGCTTAAAAACACTCTCTATGTATTGTATAGGGAACTTCTAACCACGAGCATATATCCAATCTTCCGTGTGGAGAACTTCACACTTTCCAGAGGATAGTTAGTCATTATTCGAGCAAATTTCGCTGCGGGCGGAAAACGAAAGAAACGCTGTACACTCCGCGCACAGCACGCACACATGCTAGCTTACGAACACGAACTTTGGCATTGACGCAAAGCGGCGGGGTTGTCTGCTCGCGTTTCGGATCGGGTCGGGAACATCGCCCCTTACGCTACGCACGCTACGCATCATCATCACAGAAGCACCGCCGTGTGTAAGAAGTATTTCATTCTGACTCGACTGGGTCAACGTGTGCTCTGGTGAAACACCACCGTTCCAACGCAAGAATGTCTTGCGTCTTCGGTAGTATTAGCCAGCGACGGTAGTAGCAGCGTCAGCTTGGCCCATGTTGGAGTTCCGCGAGGGCGGTTGTTTATTTTTAAACGCATTTCTCCCCCAGAACTGAATTAAGAAGTGAGAATGACAGTCGCGAACCTCGGGAAAAGCGGGCGGAATGAAGAAAGACACCCGTACGGAGGTGGCGGTCTACGATCCACATAGAAAAAAAAACCTCCGACTCCTAGCCGTGATGTTGCCGCATGATAACCAGAAACACACTCTTGCCCTTCTGCTAAATTGTCTCGTGCGATCGTTCAGACACCGGATGCATACAGCTGCTTACGTTACGTGCCCGCCGTCTGGTAAAGCGAGAGTTGCGAGGGTCACAAGACAGATGGCGCATTTCACACCGAGCTATGAGAATGAGCCAGAAGGAGGAAAAACCAAAAAGACATTTCAATTTGTCATGTACCCTTCCAGAGGGAGCGTTTCGCACTGTTGTCAAGATCAAGTTCGCCCGAAACGCATCATCTGGAGCACGTCGCGTGTGTGAAGTGATCATGCAAACATTCGGTTGAGTAGAAACCATCTGACATTTGATCATCGTCATCCTGTTTTTTTGCAGGTATATTTTGCCTCCAAAACACCCTGATGGCACATACGAGAAAGAGAAGCATCTACTAGTAGTGCAACTGTGGCCGCTCGCATAAAGTGCCTTCGTTCGGCAGAAATCCTCGTGTCTCTTGTTTATTGTGATTGCTGTATAAATTACTGCCACGTGCGCCTGTAATCGGAAGGAGACACGAGTTTTGTGCATAGTAATTGCTGATATGGAAATGACAGCCTGGAATAAAGCTCACGAAATGCCCATTCGAATGTATGGCATTTGATGCTGTAAGAGGTGTTTCAGTATCGTATGGATCGAGCCGGGTTTGTTTATTCGCTACGTTATTGCAGAACTACTGTAGTTTTTACTCTCCCCTTTCCGACGTGATTGAAGGCCAGGCTGTAAGATATTGTATTCACTTTTTGGTTTCAAATGCATATACACCAACATTGTGTACTTACATCCATAAAGTAACAAGTATTCGCCGTTGAGCAAGACATGTGTCCACTTTCAACTCCCGCTCCCCGGCTTGCATAATCGGCACTCACCGCCGGTGCGCTAGGATATAATTCACTTCCGTGCCGTGTGCCCGGGCCAAAAGATAGCGAAACTAGTTCCCCTTCCCACCGTACAGCAGGCATTTGCGATCATCAATCAATCAAACCCAATCAATCAATCAATCAGCCCATCCATCTTCGATTGATTCGTGCAATCGTCCTCCACGATGCGCCATTTCGTTACGCCAGCAGCTGATTGTAGTGTGAGCAGGAGTTGATGTGTGAATCGCTGGATGCACCGCGCGCACACACACACACACGCACATCTTCTGCCCCTTGAAAGTGTTCCTAGTGTTGCTTCCGCTCCTAGGATCGCGTCGCATCGGCTGCTTCTTTTCCCTTCCTTGGACGCTTTTGTGCTCATCTCACTTAGCTTCAACTAATTCTCCGCTACAGGGGTTGTTTTACTGGCCGTGCACGAAGGGGAAAGAAATTGGTTCGTTAGTCGCGGTGCCGAGTTCGATCGGTTCCAAATATAGAACGCTGCACTAAACTGCACTTCCCGCTCGTTTGCTGCGTGTGTTTGTGTGCACGAGAATGACTCCCAGTGCCATTAGTTCATCAAATGTCGTGTTTCGTCTCGCGCGCATCCCCCATCCATCGTTTGCAAAAAAAAAACCCGAACAGGCAACATCCATAACGTGGCAGGAATTAGTGGCATGCGGTCTGACCTTCGCAAATGCACTGAAATGTGCATTCGGTCGAGCAGCTTGCGGTACTGCCGTTGATGATGCTGCTGTTGTCGCTGCTGTTTTTTGCCCTCCTGTTAATTGAGGGTGCACTCAGCGATACTTAACCGCATTTCTAATTGAGAGCAAAATTATGTTAATATTAGTCGACCCAGCTTTACCCTACCCAAATTGGTAGTTTAGTTAATGGTTCAAATAGTAACGATGCTGCTTTACATTGAATAGAGCCTTTCCAAGCTATTATTCTGCAAAATATTAAGTCATTGTCCTTGTCTAATCTGGTGGATTCTCAACTACGCACTAAGGCATTGCTCAACACTATCGCAGTGGCGCCATCTAGGAAGTTGCTATGAAGTGGCGCCATCTTTTAGAGAGTATCTATACACTATAGTGAATCCTAAAGTGAATGTACAGTAAAGTGATGTATTCGGGAGGGTGGAATCTTCGGAATATGGAAACTCGTAATGCTTAAAAATCTCTGTGCAAGATGCACATTTTTGATAGTTCTACAATTTTAAATTTATTGTCTTTGTAAGATTGAGAGTCTCTCCAACCTCTTTATAACCAGCACATTCTTGCTGTACACCAAGATTATATAATACGTTATTACTCTCGTGTTATTGAGCGATAGCTCGTTATGGATACATTGTGCAATTATTAGTAGTAGACTTCTTCGAGTATGTCAGACTGATTCTGTTGCTAGTATCTTGTAAATGTTTAAAGTTCATAATCTAAGAAAATTGGAAGCAAATATCAACGATGTTTACATCATTCTAACTTTTGTAAAATGTAAATTCTTACAACGTATCTAAATAGTAACCATCAAAAAGGGACCAACCTTATTTTCAGTGTTAGTGAGGTTCAATACATGATTTGAAAAGGTCTTCTCCTTCTCCTTCAATGCACTGATATTGAAGGCTTTGTCAAACTAAAACCATTCAAACGTGATATCAAACATCACAACGACTATAAGGGTAAACATGAGTAACTGGCATTAAAAATGCAGCGAATGAAGCAAATTTAGATGCAATCTGCTGTGTTTCATTGGTGTCCACTGCACGCTCCCATCGTTATCGCCACTTAACCGAGTCAAGTCATTCCAAGGACTTTTCGTCAATTGTAGGTGAAGATCATGGACATCGTTATTTCTCGTTCGTTAAGTCGCTGCTTGGAGCCCCGGGATATGGAAACAATGCAAGTTGTATTGTACCTTGTTGCTCATTGGCATCCGTTTTTAACACTTATCAAATATGATTGTATAATTCGGTTACTTTCCCGACATGCGTGGATTATGTTTCGCCAGCAAGATCCATCGAAAGGCGGTACCGGACGCTTCTTTCATCAGGCTGCGTGGTTCATTGCAACAATCAATGCCAACCGCGGGCGCCGCCGCCGCCGCCAGTCAGTCGTAAAGCGAGGCGGTAAGAGCTTTACGAATAAATGTCAACACACGACCCCGGGCATCCGAATGCATCCGGTAGCGCGTCCAGCAGCTGTGCGCTCGGAGTTGGGGGCTGATACGACGATGATGTGTGTGTGTGTGTGTGTTGAGCAATTTAAATGCGTGTGCATAACCGCCCGGAAGGTCACCCGCGTGGGATACGAACGGTGCGATTCAGGTTGGCGGTTCGCTGGCGTGCGCGAATATCACCATAAATTCCACACGCGATGATGATGTTGCTGTTGGTCACCACAAAAACATAGAACCAAAAACACACCCCGTGCCTGCCTGTTTGCGTGTCTGCCGTACGTCCAACCCTGCTGTACCATCACCATGCGTCGTTGCATGCGCGTATTTTGTCAATGAACCTCCGGGAGCAAAACAGATCTTCTTCGAAAATAGATACGTTCGTTCGCTGCGTCGCGAATTTTCCGTTTCATTCTTCCCTCCTCTTGTGTCACCTACGTAAAAAAGAACCAAACGGGACGCAGCGGCACAAGGAAACACGTCAACTCGACGGCGACCCGACCCGATGGCTCGATGTTTCGGGAAGGAACGATTGATGATTAACGGCGGAGCCGGAGAGACCACGAGAGCGGTGACGCACATGCACACTCCGGCCACGCAACTTCATACGGAAAAACAGAGACAGACAGGACGACCCGGGCAGCCGGCGTGCTCTGTTCTCGGTTCCCGTATCCCGTGAAACCCGTTCGTCGGCGGCAAACTTCCGCGCTATTGCAGGCAAACTCTGGGGCTGTTGGGGTTGTTGCTGTGGTTGGATTTACGGGATGTTGGAAAATAAAAATGGTTCTCCGGATGGATGACGCAAATTTGTCGAAAAATCGTTCTATGGGCGGTGGTGTTCGTGTGCCTTCTGTGTGGTTGGCTTCAAAATTTGCATGTAAAGATATGCATGAATTTGTTAATAGTGATGTGCTAGAATCATCTCAATCTCACTGCAAAGACAGAATACCATGCTCTGTCCCCAGATCAGCACGAGATCTTTTATTTTTAAGATATTGTTTTGATGTCATACGACTAAAGCATATCCTCCCGTGTGTGACTCTCCCGTAGATCTACCGGTTGTTTGATGATTTAAAGCTCGGCCAGAAGATTGCGGTAACAGGCTAAAATTAATTCGTTTCAAACAGTGTATTTACAAACTATCGCCCGCAACGGTGCGCTTTCAATCGTTTGACACCTTCACGGACCAATCCAACGAAGAGAAGTTAGATCGTCGGGAGCGCCCTTCAAAAACCTCACACACGTACACGGCCCACGGAATATGGCGCGTAAGTTTTCGAAGGTCGATCGTATATTGCTTCATGAAAAACTGTCTTCGTCCTCATCGGGTGGAACTGGCCCTGCCATGGTGGAGGGATTTTTTATTATCGCTTTCACACATACTTTTCCACGGCTACATACAGCACCCTAGCGTGTCCTCTTGCGTGCTCAGACGACAACGACGACGACAATATCTGGTAGAGTTGGGCGTTAGCAAGATAGTTTTTATGATTTTATTAGTATAATTTTATTGCACGATGCGCCACTTTCGTGGCCCCAAAATGCTCCAATTCGTGGTGGTTGTGCGTGTGTCACGGTCGGCCGTTTTCACTCTGTTGCGCTGGAGACAGTGTGTGCAGATGAAGCCGGGACATGGACGTCAGTATAGGTTGGAGTGTGGAAAAAGCTCATAGAACAAATATTTATTTATTAAAATTTAATTGTCTATATTATTTTATTTCATTTTTGAAACTCAATGCATTCGTGACACATAGCACAATTCGTGAAGAAAACACATAACATATAAATAAAAATTCACACAATATGCTGCGATTCAACGATCCTCGCCGTACTGTTTGGTTAATGGTGTTTATTGCATTTTGAAAGCGATTTAGCGTAAAACAATAAATCATGTGCCCCTGCTTCGCTGTAATGGGTGGGGGAGTTAATCGAACGTGAACCATTGGCCAGCTACCAGCAGCTCGGCGATTGGTGCACTAATGAAACTGCTTTCCTTTCAATTACTCGGTTGGTATTTGTTTTCCTTCAAATTGTTTTCCTTCCCATACGCTCCGGCCTCCATCAGCGGGTGAATGCAGTTTGCTGCAGTGCAAGTTGCAGCACCTTTCGACGGGCGGCGTGCCTTCATGTGCACACATGCTTGTTGCCGGTGGAAGTCCATCGACACGAGTCTCGAATCTCGATCGGTGCTGACGGGCATTTCGTTTTGAATTCCGTACAAAATAACCGCACCATCACAAAGATTGCCGTTAACGATAGGGTGTTTTCGTGAGCGTGTGCAGATTCCCTTTCGTTCGGTTTTGCTTCTGAAGCTTTCGCTTCGTTTTGTTAGTTAATTACTTTTAATGTTTATTATTTGTTTGTTAGATTTCATTACTTTTTTACTAAAATTAGGGTTCAGTTTTGCTTTTTTTGTCGTTTTCTTCATTTTTTGATGAGACAAATGATGAGTTCTTACATGGCCATCTTGTATCTTTCAGAAGTTTTGTCTCTTTAAGACATTCAGACGTTGAAATGTATCTTTCAGAAGTTGCCGTTAATATTTGTCACCTAAATCATCTAGTTTTGACTCTGACTTTGGATTATCCAAAAATCTATTATGCAAAAGTACAAAATGGATTACAAATACGAGTTCTGTAATTTCCTCCAGAAGTATAAAGGGGAACCTTGGGATAAGCATATAAGTATATAAGTATATAAGCTGATAAGTATAGATCCAGGAATGCAACCATGAGAAATCTAGAAAAAAGACTAGCATCGACAGATTGTTTAAAGTCAAATAAGTCAAGGCAAATAAAGCAGAACTATTTAGGTTATAAAAAAGAGACAAAAAGTCATGACCAACAGATATAAATTCCTAATGCTATACGTTTCCTAATGCTATACGTACCTGAAGATACCGACAACACCTGGATTCACTATGAAACATACTCTTCATGAGTATTAGTAGCTCTAATCTCAGTGCGATTCAACGTCGATGTGTCACCGATGTGTCACCAATGAAATCGGCCTTTTTGCGACCACTCAGGTCGTATTGTCTGGAATCATCCTTGGCTGGTTGGACGCGTGTTTTCGTTTCTTCCTTGTACGTCTTATCTGCAAATGCGGATGTGGACACCCGCCGCCGGCCATCCAGATATGGGTAACAGCAAGTCAACGGTGTGTGTCTGCTTCCAAGTTCACAGACCCCTTGCCGTAGTGGTGGTGATTTGATAAAGGTAGGAAGTGGTGCTCCCCGCGCAGTATCAGTGCTGGTGCTGGGCTGTTGGTGTACTGATAAACTAAAAAAACTCAATAAAACAAAAGGAAGGTCATTCAGTGTGTGGAAGACGTTGGCCCCATCTAGTCTGTGGCGTGATCCCTCTAAAATGTGTGTGTATGTGTGTGTTTTTGTTATCGGATCAACGTTTCCTTGAATGGGATACGCGCGGATGAAGGCCGTTGTCCGGGATGGGACAGAAGGCTCCCACTGTGTGGGTAGATGTCTGACTTTATTTGAATAAACGCGACAACGATCGTAGTTTGCGGAATAGTACTAGCGCCCAACCACCAGGGGACCATTGTTGTTTTCGATTCCAGTGTCCAGTGTCACTTGGACGTCGCATCGTCCATTCAATGTCAAATTTGGAACAGAAACGAAACTAAAGACCCTCTGAAGAGCCTGTAGCCGCTGTAGGTTCGAGGGTCACAGGAAATAACACGTCCCAAAATTTGCATAAAGCGTGCGAAAGAAAGAGTGGTATCGCAAATAGAAAATAGAGTCTATTTATAACCTTAGAACGCGATCGGTACAGGAGACCATTGATGGATGAGAGGAGTACGCATGACGACGATGATGATGCCGATGATGCGCTGATGTAGGTAAATTGGATCGGAGTACCGTTTCGGTTTGGCTGTACCGGCCCCGGATATATTTGAGCCGCGGTGGGGGTGGCGTGCGTTCTTCCTCATATACTCCGTCCCTCTGGCACATACACCCCCACCGGCGTTGTGACGCCGGGCAAACCGGTCGTGCCTATGTGGTGGTATAAAGTTAAATTTAAAATTGAAAACAAAAACATTTTGTTGCCAAAATTAACCACCAACACTCCTCGTGCGCACCAGCCCACCGCTGCAGGATGCGGTTTCCCCGTGCATGAGGGACGGGAAGCTGCCGTTGCCATTCTTGTGCCATCCTTTTCGCTCACTGTTTGCGTCAAGAAGGGTACGCCGCTACGGACGGCGTTCCGTGGCGGAGCGGTGGGAAAATGCGAATGAAAATCGTGAAACTCTCCGAATGAGTGCTATTTTCATTCAGTAGTTCCGGGCCGCCGTGTTGAGCTTTTTTTGTTGTGGTTGGTGCTACCGACCTGTTCGGGCGGGTATCGTTGCCTAGTGCGATAGATAAAGATAAAGATACTATTTATTGTATCTGAAGTTATCGGTAGGCTCCACCAGGTGGCAAATATCTACTACTGGTGCAATATTTTATAGCTCGTGTTATTGCGGGGTGTGTGTTTTACAACGTTGCAACTTGCTTGTTACACTAAAAGGTTTAATTGCATCAATGTTTTAATTACATTAATCCAATAGTGCACATAAGGGTAAGGATGGTTAGTTTCATTAGTATGGTCGTCTATTGTCATTTTGCAAGTTTTAAGGGTAAAACTGCACAAAATATGCTGCGAATACTCCCCACCTGGGGGTTAAGAACAACGGAAAACACCAAAACAACAATCCAAACACACACACACCCTGTGTGTGTACGTGTTGCTTAATGGGTGGCGGCAGCCACTGGGTGGACGCGCAGACCAGGTTTTGGTCGCATTATTTAGTCAAGCGTCGTTTTATTATTATACAACCCGACACCTCCACCACCACCACCATCTCATCAGTATCGTAAACCGCCTTCGCCGTGCGGCCTCCTCCTACACGACTCGTTCTTCGTAACACGCATTCTTCGCGCTTCGTTCGCAAAACGGTGCGAGAAGAAGGTGTCAAGACACCAAGTGGGGGGGACGGTTCTCGGACCCGGCGGTTTTGCTCTACATACTTCTGTCCGACACTGACCGCCTGCCACCGAGACATTGAGGTGGAGGAAGGTGTCTTTCTCGAGGTCGGTCCCCTTTTCTGGGGCGCTGGTGGGTCACACGCTGTACACGCCGCCGGTCTAACGGAGGATGATTTCGCTGACATTAAATCAGCTGAAGCTGAGGTTTCCAAGGGCTTTCTCTCTGCTGAAGGGTGGGTGGTGCATATGTGTGCAGTTTTGGCAATGTTGCAATGTATGGTTTTGTGTGTTTCGAGCCAACGAAACGGGGTGGGACAAGAGCGAATGGTAGGATGGGATGGGGTTATGTAACGTAGTCACTTCCCGTTTCGTTTTTCTGCCTGGTTAGAACTGCTGCTGCCAGTTACTTAATGGTAGTTCAGGTGGAACGAGCGATGCGCTGGTGGTAGTCACTGCAACTTTCGGATCCCTCCTGCCCTACATTTTGCGATTCGAGAACAACATTCTCCCAATCGAAAACTCTTCCCGCGGAGGTTTATCGATTATCGCACGTTACACTATCCGTTCTTACATTACAACACTGCTTCTCGTTACTTTCGTTGCGGACAAGTAATTCGATTCAATGTCACCTGCATTAGTAGACACGTGACAACTGGCTACTAGACACGGGCATGCCCTTCCTTTCTCTCGCCAACCCATCCGGTGACGCGGTGTGTCTGTCTCGGGCGAAAGGTCTACCGAGGAACCAAAATACCTCACCGTGTGTGCACAAGCCACGCGCCACCCTGATGATGAGTGACAGTATCGGTCGGAGCGACCGGACGCTTGATGCGCGCTTTACAGCGGTGTGCTTTGCGAATCCGGGCGCGATCCCTGGATCCCGTACACGGACCGGAAATGACGGAGTACAGCCGTGTGGGCGCGAAGAACCAGCCGGGCTCGAACCCGAGTGGGAGGATTCGCTTTTGGGGTGTGCCTGCATTAGACAAGTAGTTTTCTGCCGCCTTCAACCACCTACGGCACGCGTTCTTTTTCGCTCCTTCCGTTCGGTGTTACGACTTCTATCCAGTTTTGCCCACCGGTTTGCTGCACCAGTTCTTCTGTAAGGGGTGCAAACTTTATTTTCGTCGTCTCCCTCTTTCTCGTACACCTGGTATGGGCTATCTGGTTCTGGTGCGCACGTTGGTGACATTCCCGTAGGCC
Organism: Anopheles dirus; assembly: GCA_000349145.1. Classification (NCBI taxonomy): domain Eukaryota; kingdom Metazoa; phylum Arthropoda; class Insecta; order Diptera; family Culicidae; genus Anopheles; species Anopheles dirus. Next base: position 4,537,593 of record KB672813.1, read on the forward strand.
CTGCTTGCGTTGCCGTTCCATTGCGCGCGGTGCCTCGACCGATATGGTATCGAACTCTGCGGTGCTCCAGAAGGGGCCGGTCACCCAACCGGTCCACCTATAAAAGGGTTGTGTAATTGGCGGACAGCGCGTAACTACCATTTGCGTCACCATCATTTCTACTGTCCTGTTAGCTTCTCGGACGAAGTTGCGGGTTAGTTTCGTTGAGGCAGGTACTTACCGTGCGAGAAGCTGCATATAATGCATTTCGAGAATTTTAGCGAAACCCTTAAGAATCGTTTGGCATTCTTAAGAATGCCTTCGTTTGAGGGATAAGTTAGGTTTAGTTATATATCTGATATGGCATGGAGCGAAGCTACGCTTAAATGGACTTCGGACAACTTCTGGAGAATAAAATGTATATGCTCATCGCTCGAGGAGATGTTCCTGCCAACAAATGACTGATCATTCCACAAAAGCGACCGGTTTTTAATGTTCAAACGATCTATGATTCCATCGCACTTAAGGTGATTTAGTCTTATGCTATAACAGGATGACCAAAATAGAGCAGGATCAGGTTGTTTTTGAAAGCAAATATGGATTGTGATACATTTTCGATCACTGTGTGTTGCACTTGACTCCTTGTGTGTATGTTTTGTTTCTTATTACCTGTAAACTAGCGGGAAAATCGAACCGTGTGCTATGTTTGGAACGCGCACGCTACGGCGAAACTTAAACAGACTGCTTTTAAAGCGTCTTTCTTCGTCTTGATGAAATAATACACCACCGCCAATTCCCAGCAGCAGGAAGCTCCCCGGGCACGATAATCCCATTTGAAGGAAATTTCACACCGCCCGGACCGGATCGCATAACTGGCTGACCCGTGCCGCCTATGTTGCCTACGGGCGCAAAGGAAGCCATTCTAGTCGAGTACCGAACTTCCGCCACGCGCGTCGGTTCCGCCTCTGTTCTATTCAAGTCTAGCTCACGTGGCGTGAAATGAGCCCGATGGACACGACGAAATAGAGGAAAGCTGCTGTTGATCTCGCCTTGGAGCGTGCGTGCTGTCACGCATGGGGCGCCCCTGTTTGCGGGATCCAGTGCCATCATAAAAATCGAAATGGTTTCAAACTGCAATTTTTGCCACGACGTGTGGACGTCATTACAGGCGCAGCAGCATCTGCAGACAAGAGATAATAGGTGTGTGTTTTAATGGGTGATTTTGGTCAGTATCTTCATTTAGAATAAACATCAAATAGTTCACGATTAGTTTGAAGCGTGCTCTGGAGGTTACTATTCTTTTAAGTACTATTTGAAATGAGCTTTGAACCTGTTGTAGTATTGTTGTGACTAAGAACATATTTTGTTCTCCTTTCTCTTCCACAGTAAATGTCTTCGCGAGTGTGTGAATCCAACAAACATTCTGACCAATGAGCACCGACAGCTGCAGCAAATAAGGTACTAACTACCTGGGTACTGCGCATTCTGAAACGCGAGAATAACTGAGCAGCCTCCAGCATGCAGCGAACGTTTGGCGGTGGACTGTCGGCCGCCAGCCGGGCGGGCGTTTACGATGGCAAGATAGCGGGTTTGTACGACCTGGAGGAAACGCTCGGGTCGGGCCATTTCGCGGTGGTCAAGCTGGCGCGCCACGTCTTCACCGGCGAGAAGGTCGCGGTCAAGGTTATCGAAAAAACTAAGTTGGACGATATTTCCCGCGCCCATCTGTTCCAGGAAGTGCGGTAAGTTGCGCAGCGCCAGTGCGAAGCGAACCGGTGTGCTATTTTCATCACCAATCGTATCACTTCTACCGTTCCCCCCTGCTTGCTTGCAGGTGCATGAAATTAGTCCAGCATCCGAACGTGGTGCGGCTGTACGAGGTTATAGACACGCAGACGAAGCTGTACCTCATACTCGAGCTTGGCGACGGAGGTGACCTGTACGATTACATTATGCGCCACGAGAAGGGCCTGTCGGAGACCGTGGCTCGGGAGTACTTTCGGCAGATCGTGCGAGCCATATCCTACTGTCATCAGCTCCACGTAGTGCACAGGTGCGTCGTCTCTGCGAGCGTGCCATATTCCCGTGCCGATGTTAATGAGAATCTTTCCTTTGTTCCATTTTCCGGGCCTCTTATAGAGATTTGAAGCCCGAAAATGTAGTGTTCTTCGAGAAGCTGGGCGTTGTCAAGCTTACCGACTTTGGTTTTAGTAATAAATTCTGTCCCGGTCAGAAGCTGGAGACCTCCTGCGGAAGTTTAGCGTACTCGGCACCGGAAATTCTACTAGGCGACTCGTACGATGCACCAGCCGTTGGTAAGTGTCGCCGTAGCGTAACTCTAGACCGCGAAAACGTGATTAACACGATTCTTCTTTTCTCCCTTAGATGTATGGTCACTCGGTGTGATACTGTTTATGCTGGTATGTGGTCATCCACCGTTCCAGGAAGCCAACGATTCCGAAACGCTGACGATGATCATGGACTGCAAGTACACAATGCCAGCACACGTGTCGGACGGCTGTCGGAAGTACGTATCGGGCAGGCTGCCAATAAAATGTTCCACATATGCATGCTGATTCAAAACATTCCGCCCCCCCCCCCCTTTACTCACTCAGTCTCATCAGCAAGATGCTTGTACGGGAGCCGGAAAAACGTGCAACCCTGCACCAAATCGCCGTGGACGAATGGTTAATGGAGGGTAGCTGCGAAGAGACACCCGAGAACCTACCGCTGGTCAGCCGGGAGCAAGTCAGTGAAGAGGATCATTCGCTGATCATCCAAAAGATGATCAACGGCAAAATCGCTACCAAAGAGGAAATATTAGAGTAAGTAAACATAGAGAGAAAGGATTGTTTCCATTCAAGATTATGATGTTTACCACCATCTGCTCGTTCTTCAGGGCTCTCGATCGCAACGAGTACAATCACATAACGGCCACGTATTTCCTGCTAGCGGAACGTAAACTGCGTGCCCACCGGCAGGAGGAAGCGCAAAAACGGAAACCGGAGCTAACGTTGCCGGTTTCGAACTCGACACGGTAGGTTTTTCTTCACATGATCGCAGGCAGTGCCTAGATAAACATTTTTCGTCACATTAATTGCATATTGCCGCGTGTGTACTTTTCATTTGCTTTCGGTAACATTTTGATTTTGTGTAGTTTTCAGTGTGTTGTTCTACAACTTATATTTTCATTTTACTATTGGCATATTTATATATTAGTGTTAGTACTGTTGTGTATGGATACTTTATTTCAAATTTGCTTAGCTAAAAAGTAACATTTTCCTGTCTTGTTGTACATGTCTTTTATTTTCTTTATGTTTCATTTTGTTTTCAATAAATTGTGCGTGTGTATTGGGTTGGCGCTGTTTTCTAAAATTTGCATTTTTCTTTGGTTTTTTATTACACTTTTTTACTTACGTTAGGTTTTTACTTAACTAAAATGAAACAATTTAAAAATAAAATATAATTCATACATTTTTAGATGCAATAAAAGTTTATTAATAACACAGAAAAGATGCTCCAGCTTTTTACTAACCCAAAAGTTAGTTTTTTTTTCGTTAGCCGTAGAGTCCGTATCTGCCATTTCTGGTTTCTCTCGACTTGATTGTTCTTTTATCAAGGTAGCTAAATCATACGGTTGCATACGGTTGGTATGGCTAAGTTGCGAATCGAACCGACAACTTGTGGTGTGAAAAGCCTTGCGCTACGGTTCTGGATCACACGACAGCTTTAATGATGAAATTATGCAGTTGTTAGTATTAATTCGGCATATCTTCTTGTTCTTTATGTACACATTTTTGAAATTATTAAATAATTTGGGGAGAAATTATTAAACAAAAATGGGCATTCGTTGGATTGCTACGATTTTGTACATTAAATCCACCCAGGAGACGGTTTTTGAACAACTAAAACACATTACACGGCCGTATCACAAACTGTCACCATTGTTTCGTGCTTGTATCTTCGTTTACTCAAAATTTTCAAGTGTGTAAGCACCATCATATCATTAAAATGTATATTTCACAACATTTCAAATGGAGCTACTACCATACCGAAGTTCACGAAACGGCCTTTCTAGCTTGTATGGCCGCTCAGACCAACACACTAACACAGTGTTCTTCTTTTACATTCTCTAATACTATTTTTCAGGAATCTAACAGTGTTTGGGATACCGTTGTAAAACACGTTGCAGGGAATGAGTGTGTGGGCATGTAGTTTGTTGTAGATTATCTGTAACACTAAATATAAGAATGAGCGTCTCGGTGATGTACTTAGTTCCTTTAACAAATAATGATCTTAATTTTCTTCACACAATATAATCCACTCTGTTTCGGTATAAGTTACTCTCGAACTACGACTACACTAAACAACATATGAAATGCATGGTGTGCGGATTTATTGTTTTTAATTTATTATTTCTTTGTAATGCATACGATTAATAAATGTTAACAACTGTAAGCAAATGTTTTGGTGTGAAGCAATCTGTTTGCACTTCCACTCTCTAGCTTAGAAGTGCTATGGGGAGCCGGCGTTTGAACAAAACCGTATACTGATGTCGGCATATTTCACAGGCTGCTTCAAAATTTTAAGAAAAATGACTCAAACGATGACGAAGACTCGCATGATGGACTGTTATCTACGCGGCTGGGTATGCACCTGAGCGTTCCCAGAACACCGGGCACAGAGACGGGCCAGGTAAGTAGCGATGAGGACGTGTTGCTGAAATATGTTCACGATATGATTATAATTGTTTGTTTGTCGTTTTGCTGTACTCCAACTAGACCGGTCGAAGTCGAAAGTGCAGCATCGTACAGGAAGAGGAAGACGACGAGGATGACGTTCACTGTGCTGGTCACGAGGAACTGTCGACGCCTCTGAACAGGAGAGGATCGCGATCGGAAGGTCGCATTAACGTTACGGTACAGGATCGAATCGCTGAGTCGGAGCGATTGAAACTGGAGGCAAAAAAGTATCAACAGTCTGAACAACAGCATCTGCAAGGTCGACACAACCCGGACGACGGCTCCCGGAAACGGACGAATGCAGCTGGCGTTGACCAGGTGGATGGCAACGCTGTCGGTGACAACCGTCCGTCGGTGGTGCAAAACCCACAGATGTCTCCCTTGCTCGGTGGCATCGGCAACGTGACGCTGGTGACGAGTGAAAACAGTAGCACCAAAGATCGACTGGGGATCGCCGGTGGTGGATTGCACCGTAAGCCGATGCCGGAACTGAAGCGACACGTCGGTGGGAGCATAGATTCGAAGAAGTCCTCCATACTGAAACCGACGCTGGTAAAGATCGCGGACGGTGTTGGCGTACGGTCGGGGTCGTTCGATCAGTGCATGCGGGGCATCGCTAGCGGGGGTGGGGGAGAGCTCGTCACGACCAAAATCATCACCGACAGCTCGACGATAGCGATTCCCATCCCTACGCTAAACATCGTGACCGCATCGACCATACCGAAGTACAAGACGATGCCGTCACCGACGCGGTCGAACGCTATTCTCACCTCGACCACGAACTGCCTGAACGAAATCTTCGAAGAGGGCACGGACGTCGGCAGCTCGGATAGTACGAGCACCACGCCACGCCCCGTCATACGCAGCCAGTTTGTGGCGGCACGGCAGGCAAGCCAACCGACGGGAAACGGTACCAGTGGTTCGACGGCAGGTTCCACCGCAACAAGCGGTTCGGGCGCCAACGCAAACAACGTGCATCGGCGCAGCAAGTTCAACAAATCGCGCACCGCGTCTTGTAGCAGTTCGGACGCATCGGACGACGATTCGGAGAATCGAAAGAAGCGGGCGCACAAAATAGTGGACTCAACCATCAAGCCGCTGTCGCAGCGGAGGGATTCACATGACGATTCGAGCGATTCGCAGGACCAGGGCAGCAATGTGGCAGGAGGTGGCGCGGGACGGGCGCAGATTAAGCACATCTCGGGCGCTACTAACGGCAACGGTACCAGCAATGGTGGTACTGGTGGTGGTAGCGGCGGTGGCGGCGGTACCGGCACGCAGGAGAACAACCGACAGAAAACGTCCCAGCAGGTTGACTTCCGGCGGCACCGGGGCCGAAGAAGACCGGTCGAGACGCGGTTACGGGAAAGTCAGTCGCTCAATCGCATCACGGAGGTGCAGGAGTCGGAGGTTGGTGGTGGTCATTCGCAGCTCAGTAGTTGTACGGCCGTTGCCGCACCGGTGGGAGCTGCAGTTAGCCGGTCGGAAGACTCGCCAGTGGAAGAGCAGAAAAAGGGTGTAACCGAGGAAAGTTGTGATAATGGGTCAGCGGACCCAGACACAGGATACGGCGAGGTGGCTGCGAGTGGGGAAGCTACAACGCCACCTCACGGCACCACTCTGCCGAAGGTGACGAGTACGACGAAGTCTGCATCACCGCGACAGCAGCTCCACCACCATCATGGTTCGTCAAAGCCGAAGGGACTCAGTGCAAGGATTTTCCACACGTTCAAGAAGCAGCAACCGGCGGCTGCGGCGAGTACGAACATACCCGTCAGCGCGGCGAGTGCGACCCTGGCTGATCCACCGTCCAACGGATCCGGTGATGATATTGAGATTGTCGTGGAGCTGGCCAAAGCACTGAACAATGCATCGGCAGAAAGTGGCAAAAGTGGCAACACGAAGAAGATCAAGATTCTTGGACGATATTTCCAGGTAAGGCTTATGACTATTCCTGCCGGTTTCACTTGATGCTATGTAGCCTTAGTGCATAGAATAGGTATGCTTGTAGCATTTGAATTTTCACGTGTTGATAAAAGATCTTCATCTACTCGAATATATAGAAAAAATAACTCGAAATGCATCGAACCTTGCACGCCAGCAGCACTTATTCAATTTGCTGCTAATGCTTTATCGAATGGAAACCTTCGTATTAGTACAATTACTCTTCTAAATGCGTTGCTGTTCCTATGTAATGCTATTGGGTTCATGTTGATTTTGATCGAAAGATTGGCTTCAAGCAATTTCGGTTCATATATTAGTTTCATCCATACAATCTTACTCAATGGAGGCCAATTTGTTCTAAAACATATTGCTAAAAATGTACTCCCCGGATTTTAGAAATGTACTCAAAAACTGTATAGTATTTGTAACACTCTACCGCTCGTTCATCCAATGATAGCTAAATGATCATTTACATCTGTCACTAACCGCTCGCTTTCTTTGTGATATCGCCCCCGGTCACGTTCTCGTTGTAGGTGCACAAGAAAATTTACGTCCCACTGTCCGGTTTGTTCCAGCGGGGTCGTCTCTACAAAGCGCAGTCGTGCGGCTCGATCGTCCGTGACAAGGTGAACGTTAACCCCAACGGTTCCGGGGGCGGTGGATCGCACGCCAACACCACCGGCCGCCATTCGACGATATTCAGCGACAAGCATCGTGTAATCAAAAATTGCCTTGGCGGCGGTGGCAGCGGCTCTGATGGTGGAGGGGCTGTGCGCCATCTCGGCAGTGACGGTGACATCAATCATAACAACGGTGGCGGAGCACATCATCACGGCTTTCTTGCGTCGGACGGTGGGCTGGTCGTGCGTGGACCGTCACCGATCGAGCTGGTGGCGAGCGGCGGCACTCGCCGGTCTAGCATTGTGGACCACGCAACCACGGTACTCGGTGGTGCGTCAACCGTCACGCCGCCAGTCCCGATCAAGACCGCATAAAGCAGTAGCAAGAGGGAACGCGCGCGCTGAATTCTAAAACGTTTACGCTTTACCGAAAACACGAAACAAACACACAGCTACAATGCCAAAGATATTGTCGAAAGAGCTGATTTGAATACTCTCCGTCGTGAGAGGACAGGATAGAAATACGTCTGTTTTATCATAGCATACGCACGCATACGATTAGCACTAATTAGTCAAACTTTTCTGCTTGTTTATTCTTCCCTAGCTCGTTTAGAAACGTTTTTTTTTTACTAAAACGCAGTTCCAGTTGCTGGACCTAATATGCCTGCGCAGGGACAAAGCGTCTAACTCGAAAGTGTAATGTGCAATATTTCTCGTCCGGGGTAAGGCAAAATGAACGTCGCGTCAAGTTACTTTTATTGTAGATTAGTTTATACCACGCCTAGATACAATTATTTCTGTTAAGCCGATAACTCTAACTCCAATATGGTGAAACGAATATGATCGAATATGAGTATATGCTCCATGGAAGTATTAACTAGGCTTAAGTTAAGCCCCTTAGGCTCTATTGCGGTTTGTTTGTTAAGGTTAGGCTACGATGCTACAAATGACACGTTCGAGAACCAAAGTCGAAAAAGGTTTTGTTCACTACACTGAAACCATTTACCAGAAGTTTGTTTATTTTGCCGGATGTTCATCACACATCACATCCTTAAGAAGCGTTTGGAAGAGATGATTCTCGCGAACGCATGTGGCAATGATAAGTAAGGGTGTTAAAAAGAACTCTCACGTAAAAGTTAGTGGCAAGCAAAACAAGCACAATATAGAATGTTTGATCGTAACACCTACAACTACAAAACACACACAAGTACACAAGCCAACTGAACACTAATACTATTTTTGTAGATAATTTTTCAGAATTTTATGCTATGAGTAAATTTTGATATTAATCTTACCATTCAGTCGATGATTTAAGTCGTTTGGGCATTTTGCGAGTGTGTGTGTGTGTGCGACTGAACGATTACGTATATGTGGGGTGGATGCGTGTGTGTGTGTTTCCGTACAATTATGTTTTGTGTATGTGCTGTGCACAACTATTTTCAACCGTCGCTTGCGCACCGTGCCGGGTGCCGTGATAAAGTTGATGCGTTCGTTCTTTCAAACATCGGCGCTTAGTAGCTTGCAGCAGCTGCTGCTTAAAGAGTGATCCAATCGCGGAACGATAGAGTGAAAAATGGCGATGATAGGGGATTTTGTTTCGTTGTAAATATTCAGTAATCGAGCAACAATCGAATCCATAAGTTTAAACGTTAGCGAATTATTGTGGCACACTGCATACACTGTAAGGAAATGGCATTTATTAGGCTAACAGGAGAAGCAGGCACATGAGAAGGATAGTGGAGGAGGAACTGTAAGGAGTTACTTTCAACCGTATGTACGGCCAGTCTGAAATGATTTTCTAAAAAACAGTGTTTTAAACGCGCTTTAAATTATCCTTTTCTCACAAATACGAAATTAAGCTAGAGCGACAACAACAGAAACAAAAACTGCTTACCCACATACACAAAACGATACCACCGTTCTCTGTTTGCCGCATGACGATGCTGCACTGTGATCATATTTCTGCTGTGTTCCTTATGTCTTAGCAGATCATGTCCATTGTAAAAGAACGCAAACGACGAGGTAATATTGTTTCAGTAGAAGCTACAAATCAATCACACATAGATTCCGAATGTGCACAAGACTAGCGGCTCTGATATCCTTTTGTGCGGAGCTTCAGCATCATGTGTGTGTGTGTGTGTGTGTGTGTGTGTGTGTGTGTGTGTGTGTGTGTTAGAGTAGAGTATACCAATCCCATGGCTAACTCCGATGAGACAACCCTTTTTGTCGCATGCGAGCCACCATCGAACTAGCAATGTTAGATATTTGACGGATAATGTAAATTAAAGTCGTAGTACTCTGTCTGTCTCTATCTGTGTGAGTGTGTGTGCGAGCAAAACTAATGTGTCAAACGGAGCGCGGATTCGGATCCAACTATCCAGTAAACCACATACTGAAAACTACTGAGTAATGTTGTCGATATTCTGCGGGAACAATGTAACGTAGGTGAAACAATGTGCACGAACTTCTTATAATCACGCGGAACGCACACACATATACGGCAAAACCTGGTCGAAATCCTCGCAAATGTGGAATTTATGCATGGACGTGCAACCGGATGTGGTAATAGTTTGGATTTTCTATTTTTTTACTTTTTACATTGATGGGTACAATAATGATGGGAGGTTGTTGTATGCAGCAGACGTGTGTGTGTATGTGTGTAGCACAGCGAAGGTAGTAGTAGTAGATTGAAAATGGCAGAGACACGTTTAGGCACGTAGTGTTTTCGGTGGGTAATAGAAAAGTAACACACGGTATGCGTAAAAGGCAAAACACACTAAACTAATCTAATCTCGAATGTCTCAGATATTGATTCGGGGCAGGTGGTAAATAGCGTATGAAATGGAATAAATGTAGATGATAAGGTAGCAGATAAATCCCCGTAACCCCCAGCACACCCAAAACATGGCTGAACGATGCTATCCGCTGCTATAGAAAAGGAACGATGTGTGTGCGAACTCGCGACAGATGTTACGAAGATGTTTGAATTTATAGAATCGAATAATGGAGTAACGGCTAATTTGCAGCCCCCCCCCCAGTGAGCAGCGCGCTAGTATAGTAATGTGTCCAACTACAAGCAGGGGAGCTGAGCTGGTGACAAGAATGCGAAAAAAAAACTTTAGTAAAAACGGAACCGACACGCAAACAAGCTGGCCTTGTTATGTTGCGATGGTGGTCCTCTCGTGTTATATGTTAAGGGTGTGTGTAAAGTGTATGTAGAGCTCGCCGTGTGCCGTCACCGCCGATAGGGAAGAAGTTATTTTAAAAAATTATGTTTTTGGTTCTGATCGCACCTGCGTCTCGTATTAAATGGTGTTTATTTTCTGTTCGTTAGTGATAAAATGCACTGTTCGTTAGTGCAAATGCACTCGCTGTTGCACACACACTTATGTTCATGTGCCTGTCCCCCTCAACCCGTCTGGAGACGCGTACGCTTAACGTACGGGTTTTTAATTGTGTTCTCGAACGCCTATGGTGGCTTTTTCTACTTTTTTTTAATTTGCCAGCAACTGATAAATAAAAGCAACTTCTATTTAGGGATTTTAGCAGCAAACTGCAGTACTCTTGTTTTGATTTCCGTTAGATGATTCGTAACTTTCAACATGTTCAGTTCCCGAGAAAACAAAAATGGAATAGAGCGAATGAAAATAGTTGAAATAGGCGAGCAAATGAGAAAAAAGCGAAGTACGAAAATCAGCCAGCTACAAAAAATATCTAATTCAAATACACACTCTCTCTCTCTCTCTCATTCTCTCTATCGTTCTCTCTCTCTCTCTTTTCACGCAATAATACATAACAGATCTTAAAGAGAACAAAATTTACTAAAACCCCTCCATATGCGCAACCAAAGCCCAACAAAATAAAATAATAACAAAACGCGTAAAACATACAGGATTTCAAGAAAAAAAAAATTAACAGGCGCAACGTGCGCGACAGTGGAAACAAACGGAGAAGTAACACAACTGAATCGAAATGCTGCCACAGTGCTGCAACCGATTCAAACAGAAATTCATTGCTCGTGTGTGGAAGAACCCGGATGAAGAAAATGCAAATTTATTTCGCACAGCAAAACAAACTGATTTATGCATAAGGCAGCATAAAGTAGGCCAGAAACGTTTTCCTACAACACGATCCTAGTGCCCAATTTCGAGCGCGCGCGCGTGTGTGTTAACTAACGAAATACGTTTCCGGTAGTTGACGCATCAACGCATCCGCATACAAGCTGCAAAATAAGTCACACAACAATCACGAGAGCAAAAATTGATTAGAGAACTGAAGTAGAACATTTCGAAAAAGAAAATACACTTACACACACACACACACACACACACACACACACACCGCTAATCATATTCAACGCAAACACGTCAAAAATCGAATGTAACAAGAGTGTGAAGTTCACTCACAAACACCCACCACCCCCTGCTGCAACACCTTCTAACCAATGGAAATGGAAAAACAAGCAAACGTCACACACA